>JADRCH010000273.1:1307614-1357568 GCA_019843965.1 Rhynchomys soricoides | reverse complement strand
CTCCATCTCCTGACCTCACTCGTATGATGGTGGACAGAGCGGTCTCCGTCTCCTGACCTCACTAGTATGATGGTGGACAGAGCAGTCTCCGTCTCCTGACCTCACTAGTATGATGGTGAGCAGAGTGGTCTCCATCTCCTGACCTCACTCGTATGATGGTGCTGGTTTTTGTTGTTGAGGTAGATGATGATTATCATCCTCTGAAACATCCAGAACAGTTTTGTTTTTTAAAGATGAACTTGTTTTAATTTTATGAGTGTTTTGCCTGCATGTATCTAAGTGGACTGTGTGTGTGCCTTGTCACCATGGAGGCCAGAAGAAGGTGCTAGATCCCCTGGAATTGGACTTAGAAGTGGTTGTGAGCTGCCATGTGGGTGCTGAGACCCAAGTGTCGGTCCTCTGCGAAAGCAGCAGGTGTTCTTAACCTCTGAACCATCTCTAGCCCTTCACAGTTAGAAATAACTGAATCCTGAAACACATTAAGAAGACGAAGTCACTTGAGTGTGTATTAAATACCAGTTGTATAAATGGGTACTCACACTGTACATAACTTTTAACCCTAACCTTAGCATGTACTATGTCATAGGGTTGACTCGATATGCAGCCGTTTAGTTGTATGTTGTCCTGCTTATAATTAACTCAACATGCACTGCACTGGCTATAGTATTGTTCAGTAAGTGACTCACAGGAGATGCAGGCTGTGTTTACATTTGGCCATGTATACTGACGAAATACCAAACTATAAATAGTTTTGTTGAAAACTATACAGTATAGGGATCTGTTTTTTTTTGTTGTTGTTGTTTTTGTTTTGTTTTTTGTTTGTTTGTTTTTTTTTTTTGAGATAGGATCTCATGGCCTGGAACTTGCTATGTAGATTGGGCTGGCCTCAAACTCACTAGAGATCCTTCTACCTCAGCCTCCCGGGTGCTGAGATTAAAGGTGAGCATCACCACAGCTGGTGGGAACTTTATTTCTTGTGGCAGCATTAAGAACATTTAAACACGTTAATATTTTAGAAACAAGACGTTATTTTGCTGACTTAGCTACCTTGGATAATTGCAGTCATCCCTGAAGTAATGGTGGCCACAGGGTGAGCTGCCTCCCACATCTCGTGCCTTGAGCACTCTGATTCTATGGTAATGCAGTGCCATCTCTTAATTCTGCCTACTGTTCTATCTTGCTTGATTACTTTTAAATTATTCACTACTCTGTGGTCAGTAATACTGATGAGGGGAAAAAGCTACCTCGTCATAAATATATATGATAGAATTAGCCATTTCTCCTCCTACTAATATTGCGATTTCATATGTATTTTACGAAATGATTACCAGTAAATTTTAATTGTATGTGTGTATACTCCTTATTTTTCATCTCTTGATACTTAAAAGTAGTGGCTCTCAGTTTGTGGGTCTCGGGAGTTTAAGAGCCCTTTCACAGGCTTTTCCTAAGACCATTAGAAAACACAGATATTTACATACAATCCATAACAGTAGTAAAATTAGTCATGAAGTAGCAATGAAAGTAACTTTGTGGTCGGGGATCATCACAACACGAGGAACTGTATTAAAGGGTCACACATGACATTAGGAAGGCTAAGGGCCACTGCTCGAGAGCATTTTGAGTTTAGTCTCAAACTCAGCACGACTAATGCAGTTACCTTTCAACTTAGTTGTGCTAAAAATTACCCTTTCTAGCATCTGTTTCTAGCAGCCTCCTTCTCATTTCTTCAGTCTGAGACTTTAGGTAGGTAGGATCATAGTGTGGTTTATTTTGTCTTTGATCGGTTATTTTGACTGGTCAGAAGATCTGTTTTTGTTTGATCGATAGGACCTGACAGCAATGGCACGACCTGGGATTTACAGGAGGATGGAACGATGGTTTGCAGATTTACTGAAATCCTTGGAAGCTGTTGCCGGTCTCTCTGTCTCTCTCTTGTTTTTCATTGTGTGTGTGTGTGTGTGTGGGGGTGCTGCATCGCTGTGTAAAAGGCATATGGATTATAATAGTACAGTTTGAAGCTGTTGCTCACAGATTCATTTCTAGTTAGTGCGTTGGGTTCACCTGTTAGACCTCTCTGTCAACGTTGCTTCTTTGTCTGTGGTGAATGGATATGATATCACCCAAATAACTGGACAAAGCGCCCCGAGTTATTGAACCTCAGCATCCGGTTACGCTGGGGATACTTAGTGTCAACATTATTTTAATGTGTAAAGGCATTCTGCCGGACAGGTAGAAGATGCTGTGAGTGCCTGTACTGGAGCAGTGACCTATGTCAGGGCAGTGGCAACGGCTGCAGAAAAGAAAGACATGATGCTCCTGTGTGCTCTTGGTTCTGCCAATGCTGTGAACAGCACGCGTCTTCAGATGAGGACAAGTACAGGATGGGTACCTATGCTGGGATTTCCCCTCTTTGTTTTGAGACACTGTCTCTCCATAGTCTTGGAACTTGCTATAGAGCAGTACTCCTGGGGTCTGCCCGCCTCCATCTCCTAAAGTGCTCCTGTTTTCCTCTTTCCATTCTGTTTGTCCTGGCTTCCTCCCTGTTCCTAGTAGATACCCCAGCTCACTAATTGTTAAGGAGTGAAATCAAATTATTAATTGTAGAAAACTTGTTCTTTTTAAAAAAAAGTCTGTGCACAGATTAAACAATGCAGTGTGTTAGAATGTGCCCCGCACCCCTCAGCACATGGTCTCAAATGTTTTTTCACTGTCAGGTAGGTGTGTGCTGCCCTGGATGTTATGGGCTGTGTTGTGTGTTACCTGTTCTTACACTACACTTGTCCTGACTAGTGGGACAGCTTTATTGTAGAGGTAAAGCACAGTGAGACTATGCTTAAGCTGTAGGGTGTCACGTCTTAAAGTTTGTCTTACTGGAGGCAAGGTGTGAGAAAGGGCCCTACTGCCAACAAGACAACGCAAGGCGTTTTCCAGGTATTAGGTGTTTGGGGAATTGACTCCTAGAGTAGAGCCAGCTTCTCCCACAGGGCCAGTGTTACATGTAGACAGTGACTGTGTGGGAGGGAGACTGTGTTATTCCAGGAAAGTTACAGTTTTAATTAAGTGACTGAGGAAGCACACAGTGAGGCACTGTAGAGGCACGGAAACTGGAGGGGGGATGAGAATGTGTGCAGAGGTTGTTCCTTTACTGTAGGACAGGAAGGAAAGGAAGGGGTGGAGCGTTAGCAGTACGTTAGTTCATTAACTATCCCGAGTCTGGCAGGTAGAAAGCTAGAAACCAGGAATGTGTTTGCTGAGTGAACACTGTCCTGCTGTGTTAGCTCTTGTTGGTCATGTGTGGAGTGTCGGGGAGAAAAGCACACCTTGGAGTACAGGCTGAGTGGAGTGAGAGCCCTGGGCCACCAGAGTGCTTGCACCAAGGCTGGTTAAGAGGTAGGGAAGACATGTGAATGCAGGGGCTGAAGGAAGGTAGGTGTTTACATTGCAAAGCATAGAGAGAATGATTTTAGATTAGGTCAATAGTCAGTTACCACAGTCCAAATTTTAGGTCTTTTAGCCAGGCAAGCCTTTAGAAGTTTGAGATGGATCCCAGGCCACAGAGTTTATAACGGGTGATGGGATGGCCATCTTGATGCAGGTTAGAATTTGAAAAACATTTCTGTCAGGTAATTCATAGACACAGAATCGTAACATTTTAGTTACAGAATTCATGAGGATTTTACCAGGGAGTATAGTTGGGACAGAATTCTTGGAAAAAGAAGTAAATTAAAATGACCGTACTATTTTGTTAACGGAATGTTAATATTTTTGTCAGCACTCAAGCCGACATTAACTGTTCAATACCTTAGGGAATGTTAGAAGAGAATTAGTTTCTAAATTATTGCAGATGTGAATGTTGAAATTTTTTTTTTTATTTTTTTTTATTTTTTTTGCTTTGGCTACAAACTTTAAAATTTAAGATTTATTTTGGCTTTTATTTCTGAGATACCATACCACTTTTTACATAGTGAGATTTATTTCTCATTAACATAAAGTAGTGTGTTTATTATCATATTCTCACACAGGTTCTGTTGATCTTACCTTGCTCTCACTGCCACCCAGTCTCATGTCACATGTGATGTGACATGTATACTGTTGCCTTCTCCCTTACCCCACTTCCTTAAGACACGTCCTAGGTTCACAGTCTCTACCCACGCCTACCCACCCCCATTCCCACATACGAAAACTTAAAATACGTGGTATTTGCCTTTTCGAGTCTGTTCCTTCATAACGAAACTTCCCATTTACCCTTTCCTGCGGATCTCATTCTCTGTGTGCGCACCGCGTTTCCTTATCCATTGTGAGTCAGTGAGCATCTTGGCTGCCGTTGTCCTTGCTCTTGTGATTATAGCGCAGCCTTCCTGTGGACATACAGACACTCTGTAGAGTAGAGCCTACGATGTTATAGCTGAGTTATGTAGTATTTTTATTTTTGGACAAGCCTCTGTTCTCATTTCCAGAGTGCCTTCACCTATAAACTTTGAAGGAAAATCAAAGTTCCAAATAGAAGCTCCCTCCCATTGACAGTCTCCTGTGGTCCGTCCGTCTGTCTGTCTGTATGGAGAATTTGAAAATAGGTTGCTAGAATTGTGCCTCATACACATTTAACTTAGTCTACCCTTTTAAAGAACAAAGTATTCTCTTACCTAAACCCTGTGGGCTAGCATGTTCAGCGAATCTCACTTTTTATTTCAGTTTGGCTAGTCACCTCAGTTTTTCATTCATCCAGAATAAGACACACACTCATTTGGCTGTTGTTTCTCTTTTACCTCCTTTAACCTGGACTAGTTCTTTTATTAAATTGTCTTTGGGGAGTACACACCAGTGATTTTGTATAGTATACATACATTTCAGCTTGTGTTCGTTTGATGTGTACTTATAATTAAGTTCACATGATACATCTTAAGACTATCTGGAAGCGCATGTCTTATCTGTTTCAGTTAGTGCTGTGCCTTAAGGAGACATTGTAGCATGCATTTATTGTAAAAGTGAGGTTTCATCTGGACCGGAGCTTCTCAGCCTTTAGTGCTGCAGTCCCTAGTGCAGTCCCCCAGGTTTGCAGTTACTTACTAACTTTAATGTTGTTACAGTTATGAATGGCAGTGGAAATATCTGTGTTCTAATGATCTCAGGCGACCGACCCCAGTGAAAGGGTCGTGACCCGCAGGTTGAGAACCACTGATTTAGCCGTGTTTGTACATGCTGGCGATGTGGTTTGATCCTTGGTCTTCATTACCTGCCTGTTCCTCTGTCTTGACCCCTTAGCTCCTTTTCTCCTTCAGTAACCCTTCCCTTTTATCCTCATGTACTGCCCACCTTGGTAGATTACACATGAGAACAAAGTTCCTTGACTTCCTGAGTCTGGCTGCCCGGTGATACTGTTACTTTTTATCACATGTGAGTTTCAGATGCCCGAAGAGGCCAGAATAGGGCATTGGATCTCTTGGAGCTTGAGGTAGAGAGGGAATGGGATCTGAACTCAGGTCCTCTGGAAAATCTGTGTATGCTCTTAACCTGGGAGCCACCACTCTAGCCCCTGTGAAAGATGTTTTAAAGCTATGCAAGTATTGCCAAATCTGGTGGCGCACACACCTTATTCCCAGCATTTGGGAAATGGAGGCAGAGACAGGTGGATCTCTCGTCATGGCTAGCCTGGTTTACATAGCAAGTTCCAGGCCAGCCAGGGCTACATCGTGACTCTAAAAGAGTCTAAAGCTGCTGGTGTGGTGGTGCATGCCTTTAATCCCAGCACTCAGGAGGCGGAAGCAGGTGGATCTCTTTGAGTTCCAGACAAGCCTGATCTACAAATTGAGTTTCAGGACAGCCAGAAACTCTTTCACAAACAGACAGACAGACAGACAGACAAACAGATAGACACTCACCAAAACACACTCCTCCCCCCAAAAAAGAGAGTCTCAAGCTATGTAACTATTTTACTCATCAGATTCTTTTCTACTTAGCACCCACTGATGGCTCCGCTCTGTCCTAGTATTTCTGTGTGACTGTACCGTGACTTTTCTAAAACGACCACTGTGTCCGATCCTCCCTCCCACTGTGCCTCAGCCTGTTGTCATCAGGAGCTTGAGCATCTATTCCATTTGCTGGCCAGTAATCTTTCAGTGCTGTTATTTTGGTATTTAAAGTTAGATCAACGGAAGCTTCTTCACACTGGCTCTTATGTCCTTTTAATTTCCCTGTGTGCTCTTCCCCTTCCTAAAATTTGTTCTTTAAGGTTTTTTTCCCTTCCTTTTCACATCAGGATTGTTAGGCTTAGCTTTTCCTTTCTGTGGCACAGCACTAGAGTCTTCTATTTCTTAGGACAGTTGTCATTTAAGTGTGCAGTATTATTTAGGAATCATGATCTGGGTGCAAGGCAATTATTAAATTTTAAAATTAAATTTTAATTTTAACTGATCAAACAGTGCATCTTTAAACGCTAAACTATTGAACCTAAGTTAACAACAATATGACGTCAAAACAAAAAATAGTCTTTAAAAATGAAGAAATGATTCTGATTATATCAAGTTGTTGGCCAGACTTTTTTTTTTTCTGAATTATCATTTAATAAGTATGGTACACATCAAAATTATAACATAAATCACACCGTAGAGCACATAGTACACTTTACTTAAATGTTGGTTGGAAATTACTTTAAGAGAGGTAGTCGGTTTTTAATATCTTTATGCATCTGCTATGTACAAGAATAGCTACTACAGAATAATACAGTATACCCTGGATGAATTCAAAGTTCTTCTGTTCAATGGTAGTGAATACGGGTATTCACACTGAGCCAAAGTCATGCACCCCGGTCTCTGATTATTCCAGATGTGTCGTTGTCCTGGGATTTCAAGTTGGATAAGTGATTTTTATAAAGTCTTGGTTTTATCACTGAAAAGTGAGATTAAAAATTCATGCCTAAATTATGTATAGTGCTGCTCAAATGAAGGAATCTGGATTTGAAATCCACAAGTGCTACCCAGATACAAGATAGTTTTATAAAAAAAGGGTCAAGTCTGGTTTGAGTTTATATAAGTAGCACTTAGTCATACTTTAAGGATACACTGAATAGTGACTTCTAAATTCATACCTGACCAGAACTCAAAATGTAACCTTATTTAGAAATACAGATTTCATGGATGCTGTTAGTTAAGATGCAAAGTTACTAGATTTAATTTTGCTTTAAATCTCCTGGCTGCAGACTTCTTGTTATACGGAAATTAGTAGGCTTTAAGGCAGTAGTTTAACTATGGGGTTGAGCAATGTTGAAACCAGAGAGCAAGAAATTATTTCAGTTACCATCAGTAATAATGATACTAATCCAAAATCGATTAATTGGATGTGTATATGTCCATGCATATATATTGGCTCCTAAGATAAAACAAGCAGATTATTAGTGTCATTTGGAACCAAGAAACTCAACCAAAATAATGTAAACATAAAACTGAAGGAGTTAAAAACCCTCTAATTGTGAATTAGAAGTGCTAGCATAAATTAATGTATTTTCTCTAAAAACATTGTAGTTCACTCTGCTGACCACACAAATGACACACACATAGTCATAGGCTTCCCTCACACTTAGGTTTTGATGAAGTGACAGTTACAGCTTGAGGCAAGAAGTATACAAAATGAGCCTGCCAGCAGGTGGGCTGCAGTAATTTGTATAATGGTCCAGTTAGGGTAACATTTATACCATGAAATACTTAGCACTTATTTTGAATCACTGAAAACATCTTTTCCCCTAGCTTTAAAAAGAAAAGATGTATTATTCCCATGGTCTGTAGTCACCCGGCTGTGTAGTTGGCTGTCGGGATTCACTTCTGCTAAAACATTCCTTTCCTCTCCGTCTTGACATATTCTTTATTCCATGACAGAACAACCCAACAAACTACTTTGGACGTAAATACCAAAGTTCCACAGTTCCTAGTAGTAAACATGCTCCTTACGGCAGCGGGAACAGGGACCTATGATAGATAGAGCCTGCCCTAATCCCATCACCATTAACGGTTTTCATTTTAGAGACAGTGTTAGGTCTCAAATTGTAACCAAGGATGTCATTGAACTTCTGATCCTTCTGCCTCCTCCACCTCCTCAGTGTTTGTAGGCATGCTTTTTATCAAGTTTATAACTGGGATTAAACTAAGGGTTTGTGTATGTTTGGCAAGCAAAATTTATGCTAGGTGCTTTAGTGAAAATAAGAATTCCTGCAAAGTAACAAGGATAAATTTAACAGTCCTTTCTACTAAATGATCTTGATTGCTTCCCAAACCTGGTCACATCTAGATCAGCTGTTAGAAACTTAGCACAGGAAGCTGCTTCTCAGCTTATGGAGCTTTGTTGTTTCAGTCTCCCCAAGCCTGGTCTGAGTGGTTCTCAGTGAAGTTTATTGAAGTAATGATTTTTTTTTTTTTAAAAACCTGGTAAGTTAATAGAGAAATAAAATTGTCAGGAATAAATACCTCCAATAGCATTGCTACAGTTTGTACAAATAGTTCAAATAAAGTAGGGCATTTCCTCCTTTTATTAAGACACTTACTGATGTCTGAGAGGCTCAGAGCTGTGTGTTTGGGGAAGGGTTGGGAATGGAGAGAAAAGGCAGTCTAGGGAGAAACAGTGTTGCAACCGTAAAGCTCTCAAGGAAAAGTTTTACTTTATATTTCTATGAAACAAAAGTACCGCATTTTCAAAATACATATATATTTGTCAATTTAAACATTTGATTCATAGAATAAAAATTCTTCCTGGAAACTATTACTTTATTTTACAACTCTCTTAGGTACTTTTGTTTTTATTTTTTTTTTTTGTTTTTTTTCCTGAAGAGTAGCTTTTTAGTATGTCAGCAAATTGTGCCATCTGGTGGTAGTTTGAAAAATTACAGGAGGCAGAAGATAATACCTTCTGCTCCTGTCTCTCAAGTGCTGGGAGTGCAGGCTTGCATTACTGCACATTGACAGAAATAATCTTGAAAACAAGTATTAACTGCAAGCAATGGGCTTATTTTCTACCCACTGTAGTAAGAATTCCCAACGTGTTTATTGATTCCTTCCACCGTTCCTAAATCTAAACTGTTAGAGCTAGCCTCTAATAGGGCTTTTTTGTACTGACTTACACGTTCTGTTCTCCCAGTTTCTAGCCCAGGATCTCATAGTTGGTAGGCCTTGCCGACAAATAAGTATGTCCAATGGCCCGTAATGGCACATGCCTTTAATCCCAGTACCCCAGGAGCCAGAGGCAGGCAGATCTCTGAGTTCCAGGCCAACCTGGTCTACAGAGTGAGTTCTAGATCAGCCAGGACTACACAGAGAAACCTTGTATCTCAAAAAAACAAAACAAAAAACCAAATATGTCTGTCTGTCTTAGGGTTTTACTGCTGTCAGCAGACACCATGACCAAGGCAACTCTTATAAGGACAACATTTCATTGGGGCTGGCTTACAGGTTCAGAGGTTCAGTCCATTATCATCAAGGTGGGAGCATGGCAGCATCCAGGCCGGCATGGTGCAGGAGGAGCTGAGAGTTCTACATCTTCATCTGAAGGCTGCTAGGGGAAGACTGACTTCCAGGCAGCAAGGATGAGGGTCTTAAAGCCCATGCCCACAGTGACACACCCACTCCAACAGGGCCCACACCTCCTAATAGTGCCACTCCCTGGGCCAAGCCATATACAAACCATCACATATGTCCATTATTATAAATGTACATTGCCATGTATTTGGACACAGATAATTGAAATATTAAACTGTATGTTTAGCTTTCTGCTAAAGAGTTACATTCCTGTTGAGTTTTGCTTTAAGTTTTTTATTTTCAATTGTAGTCAGTCAGAAGATGATTCTGGGTCAGCATCAGGCTCTGGATCTGGCTCGAGTTCTGGCAGCAGCAGTGACGGAAGCAGCAGCCAGTCTGGGAGCAGCGACTCTGATTCTGGTTCTGATTCAGGAAGTCAATCAGAGTCTGAATCAGACACATCCCGAGAGAACAAAGTTCAAGCAAAACCACCAAAAGTTGATGGAGCTGAGGTAATTTAGTGCAAAATAGGCTTATGCAGTTGGCTTATGCAGACAGAGCAGATGGCTCTAAAATACTTACACACAGATAAAGCCTTTTCTGCCTCTCTAAGATAGATGTTGGATCTTGTAACTGACTGGACAGCGTCACGGTCTGGGAGTGTATCCCAGCGTCACAGCACTTGCCTAGCATGCATGGAATTCTGGATTTGTCCCTAGCACCACAAACACCAAATGATAAAGATTACAATTCTTAGATAAAAGTGACGCTGCTTGAGGCCTTCTGCTTAGGCTTGCATGATCTGCCCTTAAAGTCCTACTAGGCGGTGCTTTATTGCTAACAGCAGGAGGGCGTGGCAACTGTTTCCTGCAGGTTACTTACTCAGAGTACCAATCCTTGGAGAACTAAGATGCTTGGGCCAAAAATATAAATCATGTTGTAGCTTTGTTAGCGGAGAACCCCGCCCCCGGTGCTCCCCCCCCATAGGTCAAGTTGCATGAGCAAAACTGTTTGCAGAGTGATACGGTTTATTTCTATTTTGACTCTGGCTTTTCCTGGTCACCTAACACAGGAGAACATAGGGAGCCACATAGGTATTTAAGAGGAACGCAGTACATTTCCACTTTGTTTTGAAAAACATTGAAGCCCAGGAGCATGGTGGTCACTATGTAAGGCCCAACGTGCCATCTGCTTCTCTCATGCACTTGAAGCCTTGCATTGTATTTCACGGTATTGGAGGGGCACTGTATTCATAAAGTGAGTGAGGAGAATAATTTACTTGGAGGGGTGTAAATGTGGAAACATTTCATCTCCCTGCTTTGTTTTTGGTACAGTTTTGGAAATCCAACCCCAGTATTCTGGCTGTTCAGAGATCTGCAATGCTTAGGAAGCAGCCACAGCAGACCCAGCAGCAGCGTCCAGCTTCATCTAACAGTGGATCCGAAGAGGTAAGTTCATTGTGAGCTGTCTGTACATCGACACAGGCTCACTGACATACTCAATACCATTGCTTTGAATGAATAGCAGGGCCTGTAGTGAGATATGTGTATTAATCTTGACATACAGACATCGTTTTTAGTACCAGTGTTCCTACTTTTAGAGGTTCATCAAGACAGTTAGTGGGACCTTTATGTGATTTGTTTCCTCATCATGGCAAAACAGGAAATAAGGTATTGATGTATGTAATACCTGCCTGCTGTCCCAGCTCTCGAGAGGCTGAAGCAAGGTAAATTAGAGTTTAGCACTGGCCATATGTGCCTGAGACCAACTTGTGATACCTAGTAAATTACTGTTTCAGGACAAAAACTTGCAAGAAATAGTAAATATGATGAATTGGCTTGGGAATGAGTATCTGTGATCTTAGGACTTGTGAGCCAGAGGCAGAGAGATTGTACCTGGGAGGCCTTTTTTCATTGTCCCACCCCTAGTATTTTACATCCATATGATAGACACATGATTTGATGGGTAAAGACTTATTATTCTATACAAAATAGGAGCCCAGATTTGTCATTTTGAATATTTGTGTATTTTATTAGTTTGCTTTCTGTTGCTATGATAAACACTGACCAGGAGAAACCTGGGAAGAAAGGGCCTATTTCATCGTATACCTTACATTATCAGGAAATGAAGCCAGGGTGGGAACCTGGAGGCAAGGGCCATGGAGGGCTACTGCTCTTCAGGTTCACAGTTTACCTACCTTTCTTACACCTTCCAGGACCTGACCATAGTGACACCACCTGGGTGGGCTGGGCCCTCCCACACCAGTCATCACAGGACAATGCCCACAGACTTGGCTATAGGCCATCTGATGGAGTAATTTTCTCAATTGAGGGTTCTTCTTTCCAGATGTCTCTAGCTTGTGTTAAGGTGTCAAAAAAGTAACCGGGCCCACATGTACTCATTCACATGCCATCTTGGTCTGAATCATTCTCAGTTGGTGTGTAGTACTGTGTATCCTGTCTACTCTGTCAGTACACGTGCTTGTATATATTTGTGTATTCTACTGTCAACACATAAAAGAAATTATTTTTTTAAGAGATAACTGACATGCATACCACTTTTCTTGGTAATACTCTTTTTTATGTGTCTTAGCTAGATTTTGGTTGCTGTGATAAAGACACCAAGACCAAAGCAGTTCACAGAAGGAAGGGTTTATTTGGGGCTTAACATTCCTGAGGGATGGAGTCCATCACTATTACAGCAGAGAAGTGGTACAGCAGGCTGGCGTGGCTCCTGGAGCTGAGAGCTCACAACTTAAACCATGAACTGCAAGCAGAGAGGCAAACTGGGACTAGCTCAGTTTTCCAGGGCCAACGCTGGCTCCAGTGATATACTTCCTCCAGCAAGGACACACTCCATACACCTACCCAAAGAGTGCCACCAGCATGGAACTAGGAGTTCAGATGCCCAGGGTTATGGGGGAACATCCATTCAAACCACTGTCTGTCTGTCTGTCTGTCTGTCTCTCTATGTTATAATAGTTAGCAAAATCAGTGCTAACTAGCGTAGCAAATGGAACTTTGCTGACTCGGTTAGACTTGAATTGTGAGTCTCTGACACTGGCTTGGTTTCTCTGTAGGATTCCTCTAGCAGTGAAGACTCAGATGACTCGTCCAGTGATGGCAAGAGGAAAAAGCATAACGAGTATGTGATTTTATTCAGCCGACTTGTGTTTTGTTTTGTTTGTTCACTTGTTTTCCAGACAGGGTTTCTCTGTGTAGCCCTGGCTGTCCTGGAACTCACTCTGTAGACCAGGCTGGCCTCGAACTCAGATCTGCCTGCCTCTGCCTCCCAAGTGCTGGGATTAAAGGCGTGCGCCACCACGCCCGGCTCATTCAACTGACTTTGAATGCTAAGGAAATACTGTGGTTTTGTATTTCTTCTTTTGTATATTTCCTTTCCAAAAGTAGTTGTTAAAACTCTTAGTTCATGGCGGTTTTGAGGTTAATTTAAACCACTACCATGACACTCGTCTTTCTGTAACCAGCTGACTGATGTCTTTTTTATGCCTGCTCTTTTCTATGTTGATGCTGTCTTCCATGTATTTGTAGATAAAGATTGACTTTCAGTGACATCAGAGAGCTACCTGCCAAGTACATGCTGCTCTCTAAGTTTATAACTTGGAAGAACTGCATGTAAGATCACAGGATCATTGAGTGACTTGGCTGTGTTAATTACCCAAGCAGTTCATCTACACATGAGGTTTCTTAGAAACTCAAACTCAGTACAACTGCCACAGAATTTGACCCAGAAAGCAGGTAGAACACTTTCTCATGTTAGGTCCACTCTATTGATTTGCTTTTTCATTCTGATGTTTTGACCAATCTTTTCCTATTTGTCTTGGGTATTCTGTTTATTTACTTTGTTCTATGTGTTTTCTAGTAGGTTTTGTATGTTTATAAGAGTCATTTTTTAGTTTTCTGAAAATTCTGTTTTTGTATCTTTGGTTATCTTCGGTTTCTCTCTTCCCTGTCTCTCATAGGGCATACATGTTACTTGGTGTATTTCAGATAATCTAGTTTTACTCTGTAACTCTTACTATGCCATATTTTGTGTGTGTCTTGCTCGACTGCCTTGTGTCTAATTTCCTCAGCTCTGTCTTATGGCTTTGTGTGCCTTTGTGTGTGTGTGATGCCAGCTACACACATTCCAGAAAAGCACTGGTAATTGAGCTACCCTGTATTTTCATTTTTAGTGAAAACTATATTGTATTCTCAACTATGGTGTCTTCTCTGCTATTTATATCTTTTATTGAGCTGCTAAATTCTCAGTTAGCATGGTCATAAGAAAATAATAAAAGACAAGTACTTTGGGCTGATACATAGACTTGATTGGGTATAAAAATTAAAAATTACATTGAAAAATTTATTTGGAAGAATTTTTCATGTGTCCTATATCATGCATACCACTTTGAGTGTGCGTGCTCTAAGAAGATCACAGGATAAAATAATTGGCTTCTACTGTGTTTTATTATCTGATAAAATCATAATCTGATTTTATGTGTGCTGTGTTAACTTCATCATAATCACAATTGATGTGGTGTATATTAAGCTTTTTCCCCTAGAGAATATATATTATTACTTTAAAAATTACTTTAGAGGCTAGAAATAGAAAGAGCCTCAGAGATTAAGAGCACTGGCTCCTCTTTTAGGGAACAGTGGTTTAGTTCCCAGTGCCCACCCACAAGGTGGCTAACACTGTCTGTAAATCCAGACCCAGGGCATCTGACACCCCTTCTGACGCTGTTGGCACCAGTAATGCAGGTGGCTTATAGACCCCTAATGTAAAAGGATATGTTCCCCACCTTCTGAGCCTGGAATAGTTTGTTGTGTTATCAAGATACTACAGTATGGCTTCCTCTCCCAGGGAAGGGTCTTTCAGAGGCAGGAAGCTCACCCAGATGTGCAGGTGTTCACTTGTTCTTTACATGAGTGGCTGGATGCTTCCTCATGGACCATTCAACAGTCCTGCTTTCCCCATGTGAAGCCAAAACAAGCAAGTGAAGGATGCGGTTAGCCAGCTCAGTGCAGCACGACCAGGTCACCTTGACCGCCACCATGCTGAGCCCCACTGCTTTTGTATAAAAGGACGTGCATCTCTAAAAAGTAAAATGAGGGGTTAGAATCCCTTTTGTTTTTAAAAGAATAGTGTGTGTGTGTGTGTATGTATATATACACACACACACATACATGCCTACCTATAACTCTTTGTTCACATAATATTTTCATGTGAGGGCTAAGTGGCCAGTAAAATTCTGGGGTTAGAAGAGAAATCTTTGCAGAATACTTCTTGTTATTACTCTGCTGATGTTTCCTCTTTTCCAGTATAGCTCAAAGCAATAGTTTTCTTTGTATTCAGTGGAATATAATTTAGTTTTGACCATAGTTAGGTTTTATTAGCAATATAAATTACTTATCTAAAAAATGTTTATATACAGTGAAGACTGGCAGATGTCTGGGTCCGGGTCTCCATCTCAGTCTGGTTCAGATTCAGAATCTGAAGAAGAGAGAGACAAAAGTAGCTGCGACGGGGCAGAGTCTGATTATGAGCCAGAAAACAAAGTCAAAAGCAGAAAACCTCAGAGGTGAGTACAGTGCTTCGTGGTTTGCGGCTAAAAATTGCCATTAAGAGAAGTTTTTTTGTGTAGTTCTTTAAAATTTTTTTATCCTGGTGTCTGTAAAACACTTTTCTCCTCCTTTCCTTCCCCAGATCTAAGTCAAAACTTGGGAAAAAAATTCTCGGACAAAAGAAGAGACAGATTGATTCCTCTGAGGACGAAGACGACGAAGATTATGATAATGATAAAAGGAGCTCTCGCCGCCAGGCCACCGTCAATGTGAGCTACAAGGAGGATGAGGAGATGAAAACCGACTCTGATGACCTGCTGGAGGTCTGCGGAGAGGACGTCCCTCAGACGGAGGATGAGGAGTTTGAGACCATAGAGAGGGTGATGGATTGCAGAGTGGGGCGGAAAGGAGGTGGGTACACCTGCAGACCGCCTCGGTTGTGAGCTCGCTCAGGTCTTCACAGCATAACGCAGCGTGGCTGACACGTTCCAGGCATGAGAAAAGGAGTGGGTTCTCCTCTCCTTTGCTTATTTACTGTCAAGACGGGCATCGCGTGGCCCACACGGTAGTCTCTGTCTGAATGTCCTTGTGCTGTACATGTGGGACGGCTTTTAACTCTCTAAGGGAGATAGTGTGTTATGTTTTAAATCATTTCCTTTTTTATACTTAAAGAGCTTTTATTTTTCTTTACTATTTCCCGCATGTCTTAAATATACAGGCTTCTTACTGCTTAATGTACCTGGAAAGTAATTAATTAACAGCAATTCCCAAGTTACTAGCTACTGTACATTCATGGGTGTGCTGTTGAGTATCCCACTGGTTTGCTTGTCTGTTCTTTTAAAAATTGCTTATTAATTAGAAAATTTTACATTTCTTCAGTGTGCACATATGTATGCATGTGCTATGGCACCCATGTGGTGGCCAGAGGACAACTTGGTGTGTCTTTGGTCTCTTTTTCACGTAAGTCCTGGGGATAGAACTCAGGTTGTCAGGCTTCTGCCTGCTTCCCCGGTTTTTAAAACTTGAGAAGGATTAAAATAGGTAATTTTTAGTTCTAAAATTCTTAGTTATCTTTTATTCGTTAGATAATTTACCGTGATTTTTTGTAGTTTAATACTTTGGTTATTTAGTGAGTGGCTCGTTCACATTGGAAGCAGTCAACATGGAGTCTGTCTTTTGCCTGTAGCTACTGGTGCTACTACAACCATTTATGCTGTCGAAGCAGATGGTGACCCGAATGCAGGATTTGAAAAAAACAAAGAGCCAGGAGACATACAGTATTTAATTAAATGGAAAGGGTGGTCTCACATCCACAACACTTGGGAGACGGAAGAGACCCTGAAGCAGCAGAACGTCAGAGGGATGAAGAAGCTGGATAATTACAAGAAGAAGGATCAGGACACAAAGCGCTGGTAAAGGCCCCTTTAAAGATCTTACTCACAGTGCAGGGTTAGAATCTCATAGCTAAGATAAAACGACAGCTTAAACGAGTCTTACTGTATTATAGTTCATCTCAGGGCAAAAGTCTTAGGAATGGTCCAGTCTGAACTTGTCTTTGATTAGAATCACACAGACTGTCATACTCACAAAGACAACCAGACAAAAAAACCAGAAAGAAAACCAACTGGTACTAATGCTCTTGCTACATTGTTCAGACTTGGTTTACACCAAGGGTACAATGGGAGCTTGTATAATAGATAATTATCAGTAAGATAAAGTTATTTCGAGGAAAATCTGAAGTCTGTTGTTGCTTTAAAAATTTTCAGGCTGAAAAATGCTTCTCCAGAAGATGTGGAATATTATAATTGCCAGCAAGAACTTACAGATGATCTACACAAACAGTACCAGATAGTGGAGCGCATAATTGGTTAGTGGTGAATCCGTGTGATACAGCGTTATCTGTTTGGTGTGTTTTTGAGATGGGAACCTCATTATATCGCCCATTGTGGTCTCCAGCTCAGAACCCACGCTCAGGTTCCTGAGTAGCTAGGGTGACAAGTTTGTACTCCCAAGCCTGTGTTCAGATTTTTCATCTGTACTTGAAATCATGTAAGCAGACATGTTTACCTTTATATACAAAATACAGTAGCTTGCTTTTACTAAAATACAATACTGTAATGTCGATGACTAATTTTCACCTGTGTAGCCTTTACTGAGTATGCCTGTGATGTAATTAAATATAAATAAAATGAGTACCTGATTCATCTCACAGCTCATTCCAATCAAAAATCAGCAGCTGGTCTTCCTGATTATTATTGCAAATGGCAGGGGCTTCCATACTCTGAGTGCAGCTGGGAGGATGGAGCTCTCATTTCCAAGAAGTTTCAGACATGCATCGATGAATATTTTAGCAGGAATCAGTCAAAAACTACACCTTTTAAAGATTGCAAAGTGAGTACCAACATTTTTAATTAATGCAAATGTGTGTTTTGTTTCAAGCCTATGTAGAGTGTTGAATCTTGACATCATACAGGCTAAAAGAGTACGTAGTTGGTGTGCCTTTTAGAGGAACTGAGATTCCTCTAGTGACACTATGTTAAAGAGGATAACAGTGGCACTGACTGTGGAGACTGCGGAGAACACGTCCCTGGTTTAGAAGTTGCAGGGATTGTCGTAGCTGAAAGTGAGAGCAGGAACCAGGACATGAGAGATTGTCGGGCTAGCTTCCCTAAACTAGGTTGGAAACTTAAGTAGTTTACGTATAAGTATTAAAGTCTAGATACTACTTTATTACAGGATTGAGTTAAATTCATAGTGGCATTTTGAAGATTGTATGTAATAGAAGTCTTATAAAGTATAGCTCATGTTTGGAGCAATGGTTATGGATGAATTTGACATTCCTTCTTTTTGAACTACTTGACCTATGTATATTGTTGGGGACTGAATTGCCTCAGTAATTTTTTTTTCCACACAAAAAAAGAGACAAAACATTTTACTCTACATTCTTGCTAGTGTCATGGAAAATAGCCATGAACAAATGAATCATCATACATATGTAATGTGTGTTTGTTTTGTTTGCATGCTGGCATCTGTGGAAGATGTGGAATATTATTCGAATTGCCAGCAAGAGCTCAGGGGTGATCTACATATCAGATAGTGGAGGGTAGAATTAATTAGTAGAAAGTAATTCTGTTACCTTGTCTATGCCAGCCTTGAGCTCAGGATCCTCATGCTTTGTGTTTTTAGAAATAAGTCTTTTTGTCTCATCTGTTGAGTGGGCAGATTATGGGTCCGTGCTATACTATAGTACTTGGCTTCTTATACATTTTGAATTATAGAACTCTGAAACTAATAAATAATTAAAATAAATGTTAACGTTTATAGTGAAAGATAGTCTAAAGGACATGAATCTTTTTCCATGATTTCTTACATTCTGCACATTAATATTTATTCTGACCAAAGGTATTGAAACAAAGACCAAGATTTGTAGCTCTGAAGAAACAACCATCCTATATTGGAGGCCATGAGGGTTTAGAATTGAGAGACTATCAGCTGAATGGTTTAAACTGGCTGGCTCACTCTTGGTGCAAGTAAGTGTTTTCTGAGTTATGTGCTCACCCTGGGGCAGCAAGGCTTCCCCCTTTGCAGGTTACCAGTCTCCTGTCATAACCACCTAGAGGTGTCAGAGATCCCCCAAGCTGAAACCTTGCAGCAAAGCAGTGAGGTTTGCTTTGCAGGCAGCACAAGAGAAGTATTTCCCTTCATTTTAATGCATTCATCCAAACATGTCAGATTTGTCTTTTAAGTGGAACCAGTGAGCAGAATGAAAATAATTTGTCAGTGGGAAGTGTTTTGAGAGTTTTTTGGGTAGTTTCACATTGTTTGTTTTATAATCCTGACTTCAGGATCTTAATGGTTTTCTGAAGTGAGTCAGCCCCTCCCTCCTCTCTCCCTCCCTCCCTCCCTCCCTCCCTCCCTCCCTCCCTGCCTGTCTCCCTCTCTCTCCCCACCATGCCTGCCTCACATTGTGCAGGAAGCTGCAGGCGGTAATGGCACGGGCAGCCAGCTCCTTGCTGCTGCTACATTGTGTTTTCACAGTGTGCGGTGAGAGGGGGCGTGGATGGGATTAATAACAAACGGCAGCAGAGAAGCGGAAGGAGCGAGAATGGATTTTATAAATACATAATTTAGGGATGATTTCTGGTAATAAAGTTTAATTTATGTGATGATTGCCATTCCTAAATGTTTTTATTCAGATGGAAAAAATTTTATATGTTGCCATCCATACTTCCTGGAATATTTCCTTGTTCCCTAGTTCTTGTTAGTGAGCACGTAGTCCTCTGCTCTTTGCCTGCCTGCGCTCGTCCCTGTTCTGAGGTCCTCGACTCCTCGGGTTGCCGTTTAGCTCAATGTTTCCACGTTTGTTGTTCCTAGATACTTTTTACTTACTACCATATCTGTAGTCTACTCACTGCTGGTAGATAAACTGTAGGACTGGCTTTGTAATTTACTGAGGATAGTAATATTAAATATTAAAGCAAAGCCTGGCCGTAAATGTTCCTTGCTATTCATCCTACCATTCCTCTGTTAGCGATTGTGTCTTGGTGAGATTTTGTATTTATTGGATGCTGCTGATAGAAATAGTGTATTGCATAAAATACCTCTTATATATCATTTTACACAACTTGATTTACATGGGAGACATAATATGAAACAGTTCTTCATGAATTTACCTTTACTGCACACATGGATTTTGTTTTTTAACTTTGTAGAGGAAATAGTTGCATACTTGCTGATGAAATGGGCCTTGGGAAAACGATACAGACGATCTCCTTTTTGAACTATTTGTTCCATGAACATCAGTTATACGGACCCTTCCTACTAGTTGTCCCTCTCTCCACCCTGACTTCCTGGCAGAGGGAGATTCAGACGTGGGCGTCTCAGATGAATGCTGTGGTTTATTTAGGTGACATTAACAGCAGAAACATGGTAAGTTGTTTTACCATTAACTTAGCACGCTAGACAGATTTATCTTTGACGATAGGTGTGGTTTGGTTGTGTGTGTGTGTCTGTCTGTCTTTCTGTCTGTCTCCATATTCTTAATTCTATCATGTAATGTGCTACAAAGAAGTGCCTAGGACATGCTTAATTGGTTATAATAAAAATCAAAGCTGGGCAGTGGTGGCGCACGCCTTTAATCCCAGCACTTGGGAGGCAGAGGCAGGTGGATTTCTGAGTTCGAGGCCAGCCTGGTCTACAGAGTGAGTTCCAGGACAGCCAGGGCTACACAGAGAAACCCTGTCTCAAAATTAATTTAAAAAAAAAAAAAAAAAAATCAAGCTATGTGGCTGGTGAGATGCCTCAGTGGGTGAAGAGATTGTCTCCTAGCCCGACAACCTGTGTTTGATTCCTTAAATTGTCCTCTGACTTCTATACCCATACAGGTATACACAAACACAATAAATAAGTAAATGTAATAAATTTAAAAGTCATGGTTGGTTCAGATCTAGTTAGATATATATGTATGCATATATGTGTGTTGTATGTACATATAATCATGAGCGTGCGCACACGCACACACACACACACACACACACTCTCTCTCTCTCTCCCCTACACCTTTTGTTGAGGTTCAGGATAGCTTTGAACTCAAAATCTTCTTATTTCAGCTTCTTATGTGTTAGCATTATAGACATGTGCCACACACACATATACAGCACATGCATGCATGCACATATTATGATATGTATGAATTATATTTTTTCTTTGGTGGAAAAGTTCAAATATTCATGAGAATAGTTTTCAGAGTGCAATGAACATTCATATATTCCCTTCCCAAGTTTTGCAATATTAACTGGTTGTTAGTCTTGTTTCACACATCTTGCCTCCTTGCAGTGAGGCAAGATGAAGCTTAGATACCATATCTCAGCCATAAATATCACTAAGTGAATTGTTTTTACAATAAACCTTTCTTTAGTGAATGTGATTAAAATTAGGTTTGCTCCATTGTTTTAAATAAAAAATTTCAATTCCGCATGCCATGTTTGATTCTATAAAGAGTTAATAACTTTTGTTACATCCTTTTTGTGAATGTACTTTAGATGGCTTTTAATTCATTTTAGATATTTAAGTAGAACTGTATAATTTGTTTGATGCTTCTCTTAAATTTGTCCTTAAAATTTCATAATAGATAAGAACTCATGAATGGATGCATCCCCAGACCAAACGGTTAAAATTTAATATACTTTTAACAACGTATGAGATTCTCTTGAAGGATAAGGTATGTGGGTTCCTTGTGTTAGTGTTTCTGCTTACAGTTTTCCTGAATTGTGTGCTGTGGCCATAATGAAAGGGTATTTAAATCATAGGACAGATCTGCAACCTGTAGCCTTGGGTCTTTTAAAACTTTTTGTTTTCTACTTTTTATTTTTTGAGGGCCCTTGAGCTAAGAGTGAGTTTTGTGTTTTAGAGTTCCTCACAGGGTTATACTGAAATGATGCGACGGAGCACGTGGGTCTGCAGAGTTTACTAATTCTTAATTAAATGGAAGTTAGTTGTTAGTGTCTGTTATGTCTAACATCTGAAAAATAGAGGAAGAGCCCTATCTCAGTTTTATTTCTGTTAATATTTACTGTGATAAAACGCTGACCAAAGCAACTTAGGGGAGGGAAGAATTCGATTGATACACATCATCATGGTTATCATGAAGGAAGTTGGGCAGGAGCTCAAGAAGAGACCCTGGGTAGAAAGCAGGGGTGGGTGGGGGAGGGGCACCTGCTCGCTGGCTCTCATGTTCATGCTCAGCTGGCATTCATATACAGTGCAGGATCACCTGCCTAGGGTTGGCACCGGCTACGGTGGCCTCAGCCCTTCGGTAGTCATTAGCAATCAAGACATGCCAGCAGGCCAGTCAACTGAGGCTTCTTTTCTCAGATAATTCTACACTATCGTGTTGACCAGTACAGTGCCTAACATTGTTAGTGAAACTTACATCAAATGCTTTATAGCGGTTGTCTCATTTAATTTTTCTATGTATTTTGCTATTTTTACTTTATCGAAAGCCCAGTCCTCTTAAGAGCTTCATGAACCTGTTTAACATCACAAAGTTACTAATAGTGGACTCAGGCCTGTTTATTTCAGGTCTCAAGAGACCTAAATTTATGTATTCGAAGCCTACATTTTGTAGAAGTCATATGTACTTGAAGCATGATACTTTTTCAAGTTGACATTGTAGAGACCTTTGTTGGATTTAGACTGAAAATCTTGTGCAAAATTTTGAATATCCGTTTTTGCTCGTTGTGTAAGCTAATATAGACTGATCTTCTCTATTTTCTAATAGTGAAATTAGTAATTAAAGAAATTTTATTTTGTGTGATAGGTTGCTTGATTTGAGGATTCCAGTTCAGTCATTTATTTGTTTGTTTTGGTTCTTCAAGACAGTGTTTTCTCTGGGTTACCCTGGTAGTTCTGGAACTCTCCGGAGCAGGATGGTCTTGAGCTCAGAGATCCACCTACCTCTGCCTCCCACGTGCTGAGATTAAAATGATAGTTTCTGATTTTAATTTACCTCATTTTAGTAATTGTAAGTTCAAATCAAATGAAAAAGTTAATTTTGTGTTCTTATTTCTCTAAATATTAACTGGTTTTTTTATTCATTTTAAGGCATTCCTTGGTGGTCTGAATTGGGCATTTATAGGTGTTGATGAAGCACATCGATTAAAAAATGATGACTCTCTGCTGTATAAAACTTTGATTGACTTTAAATCTAACCACCGTCTCCTCATCACTGGGACCCCGCTACAGAACTCCCTGAAAGAGCTCTGGTCACTGCTGCATTTCATTATGCCGGAGAAGTAAGTCCACGTGTAGACTGTTTCATATGCTTAGATTCAGTCGGAAAAAAATATAGGAAATTGGGTTCTTGATTTAAATAACATTGGATCATAGATCATTAAAAATGACAAAAAAATGACATGGGATTAATTTTAAATTTCTAAGTTGAGAATTTTTAATTCTGATATAAAAATTTACATTTTATATTAAGAGTATCCATTAAAACTTTGTGTATGAGTGGTTTGCCTCCATGTGTATGTGTATGTATGTGTACCGTGCGCATGCAGTAGCAGTTACACTACCCGGAGACTGCTACTAATCTGATTGTGTAAATGAAAACTAGACCAGAAAGTTAAATCATTTGTCCTAGGTCACACACACATTCTTTTTTCAATATGTCTTGAACTTTACATGTTTTTTTTGTTTGTTTGTTTGCTTTTTGTTTTGTTTTGTTTTTCGAGACAGGGTTTCTCTGTGTAGCCCTGGCTGTCCTGGAACTCACTCTGTAGACCAGGCTGGCCTCGGACTCTGAAATCCACCTGCCTCTGCCTCCTGAGTGCTGGGATTAAAGGCGTGCGCCACCACTGCCCGGCTTACATGGTATTTTTGAGAAATATTTTAGTGACAATTATGTCCTTGAAGAATTTAATTTAAGAACAATTATAACTTACTCATATTTAATCGTTTTGGTTGATGCAGTTCTGCCGGATGAGCCTAGTATATCACACGTTGTAGGGGAGCAATCTGCCATGAGTGACATCTCTTGCCCTTGTTTTTTCTTTTTGTTTTGAGGTAAGGTCTCCCCAAGTTGCCCAGGCTGGCCTTGAATATACTCTGTAGCTCAGGTTGGATCATATATGCCCACCTACTCATCTGTGCATATAGATAGCATATATACTCACACACATGAATGTGTTTTTGTGTGTGTGTGTGTGTGTGTGTGACTTTTTGGGTGGGAGACTTAGAGGTGACTAATTTTAGCTCTTATATACAATTTGGCTTATTTTCAGTAACTGTTCTTTAAATTTTTTTAAAGGTTTTCTTCATGGGAAGACTTTGAAGAAGAACATGGCAAAGGCAGAGAATATGGTTATGCAAGCCTCCACAAGGAGCTTGAGCCATTTCTGTTACGCAGAGTTAAGAAAGATGTGGAAAAATCTCTTCCTGCCAAAGTGGAGCAGATTTTAAGAATGGAAATGAGTGCTTTACAGAAACAATATTACAAGTAAGCCGAATGGAGAAGACGGGATTCGGAGTTCATGCCCTTGTCCTTGTGGTGCTCTGCGTCTCACATACAGAATAGCAGCTCACTCAGGTTTAAAATAAGTTTATTCTGTGGCTGATTAGCAGGGAGCTTTAGTGCTGGGTCCAACATGAAATCGTTGTCTTAAAAGGCTTACATCTAGATGTATGAGTCTTTGCTTGCATGTATGTGTGTGCACCATGTACATGCCTGACATCTGGTACACAGAGCAGAGTAGAGCATGGGATCCACTGGAACCCAAGTACAGATGCTTGTAAACTTCTTATGGGTTTATGGGTACTGGGAACTGAACTGAGGTCTTCTGCAAGGGAGGCAAGTGCTCTTAACCAGTGAGCCATCTCTCCTGCTCCCAAGCCATGTTTTTAATACATGATTATATATTCCCCTATCCACACTTTATCCTTCAACAAGCCTGATACATCCAGCAGTTGTGGTAATTGACAGAGCTGAAGAAACCTTAGACCAAATTTACGTTGCGGCCCCTCCCCCCTTTTCTTTGAAGAGCATGAACAAGTTATATTTTGTGTAAGTTCCTTGTCAAATTTATATAGTAACTTTTCAAAGATCAAAACAAAAACATGCCCAACATCTATCCCGATATTTACTTGTCCAAAGCAGTACATTGTGACTGTACCTGGAGTCCTAAACAGTTAAAGTTTATGGTAAAAATCTGTGAGTACCATGCACTTAGACATGCACTTAGAAGTGGGTCTGTTGTGGGTGTTGTGGTGCATGCTGTGGTCTCAGCACTCAGAGGTAGTCAGAGGGCTTGAGACTGCAAATCCATCCAGAGCTCTTAGTGAGCTCCAGGCAAACCTGGACTGTGGGACATGCCCCTGCCTCAAAACCTCCCAAGCGCCAGTGACTTACGTTTGAGTTTGTTAGCACTCTGCTTTCTCCCTTCAAGCTTGTCAGAGGTAGTTTTTCCTGTCCATATCTCTTCATGTATCTCTAATAAAATTTAAAGATACTATTACCCATTTGAACATTTTTTTGATGTTCAGTAAAACTTTTCCTATGTTGTCTCAGACTTTAAGTTTTGCTTACATCAGAAATGAACATGATCTTCCTGAGATAAATTAAATGCCTCATTTGTAGTTGCCTGCCCCCTTAAAATTCCTTTGATAAGGAAACAGTTTTCTGAATAAATTTTTCACCGTGTAGCTTTTTCTAATATATTTTTCTTGAATCTTTAAAAATATCCTTTTTATTTCCTGTAGCTCAAGTGCTTGTTTAGAGTTGGGTTTTTGTTTATGGAGACAATGTTTTATCGTAGAAACGAGTAATATTAACTATTTTTTGCTGTAGAAAATTAGGAAAACTTAAAAATGGAAATGAATTTGGAACAGTTAAAAGGAGAAAGAAGATCTAAGCGCTGTCACTTCTGGGTACTTTTTTGGGGTTTCTGGGGTAACAAAACGTGTCTTTAAATGTTGTATGTACCTCCTGAGGGGTGGGCTTTGGGTGGTTCACACTGTTTTGACTGATGCCCAAATTAGCCTTGAAAGATTGCCATAAATTTGTGTAAAAAGTTTTAGAGTATCTCCTCCAGAAACTCGGGAGACATTCTGAGTACAGTAAAATAAGCTCTGAGCCTCCTGCAGATCAAGCATTGTACATGGACTCCTGTTTGCTTCTTAGTTAAGTCAGGCAAATAACCAGTAGAAGAGCAAGATAATAAAAGAATACTTAGATATTTGGGGATTTTTAATTCTCTTCATAAGGTAAATTTGTGAGAAAGGAAGTTACTAATAGGTAATTAGAGTAGACTTTAAGGAGAATTGTGTGTGGCTTGAAGTGTTTTCAAGTTTAAATTTAGAGAGGACAGTATGACTCAACCCGGGTATTCTCATGGGACTCTGGAAAAGATGTGCTTCTCATTACTTGTCTGATGGAATGAAGATTCTAAGAAGACTGATACTGTGGGCTGTTGCTCCACAAAACTTAGGAAAGGGTCACCGTGTGCACTATACTGCATAACGCCTTTGTACGTAGTTGATGGGTCAGACAAGCTTTGTGTCCTCTAAGGCTTACATGTGAGCTTCAGAATGGTGACGTTTTGATTTGGTCCTAGTGTTGTTTTTAAGCTTTCAGAATTTATCTTGGTGATCTGCTGAATATTGTTTATGTGACTTTTGTTTTTGAAGATGGATTTTAACTAGGAATTACAAAGCCCTCAGCAAAGGTTCCAAGGGCAGTACCTCAGGCTTTTTGAACATTATGATGGAGCTAAAGAAATGTTGTAACCATTGCTACCTCATTAAACCACCAGATACTAATGAATTCTATAATAAACAGGAGGCCTTACAAGTAAGAATTTTTAACTGTTTCTTTTGGTAAAGCAGAATTCTAAGAATATGCATTTCAGCTTAGCTTAATTTAATAATTTAATATATTCACTGGAAGTTATCTTTGGCTAATGTTTCATTTAAATAATGGTCTTGTTATTTGTATTTATGAAAGCTTTTAAAATTATAATTTATAAGCATAGTCTTTCAAGCCAGTGGGCTGTAGCGATTTATCAGACAAAATCTCTTAGTGTGTTATAGAAGGTGATATGGCTGACTCTGACTGCAGACGGTAGTGTCAAGGAGGGCTTCCTCCATAGATGCTACCCTCCCTCCATTACTGCTGAGAGGCAGTTAGGACGTGAAGACATTGGGATTCAGTCACAGTAGTTCATGGAGGGTTAGGATCCTGAATTAAAAAAGAATATGCTTGCTTGCTCTTTTAAGAATTGTTTGTTTAGTTGCTGTTTTGTTTTTTAATGTATGTTTGTTTTGGCTAAGTCTTGGAGAAATAGTCTAAGAGCTAGCAAGTAGAATGATACAGCAAAAATAATAGTCTAGTTATGCATGCTTAGGGTGGGTTTAATTCATGTGAGTAAAATGGGAGAAGTCCTAGACATTTTTGACAGCCATTATGAACAGCTTAAACTCTCAGTTGGAAATGTCAGAGCGATTGCAATATTAAGTGGGACTCTACTGTTTGCTGCGTTACCACTTTGTAATAGTTGTAATCTATTCTTTCCTTAGCACTTAATTCGTAGTAGCGGAAAATTAATTCTTCTAGACAAGCTGTTGATTCGTCTAAGAGAAAGAGGCAATCGCGTACTCATTTTCTCTCAGATGGTGCGGATGTTAGATATACTTGCAGAGTACTTGAAGTACCGCCAGTTCCCCTTTCAAGTAAGCATTTCCTTGCTTTTATGGTTCATCCCACTCTTGGGCTTATTTTACTGAGTTACTTGTGAGATTATTTTGCATATAAATTATATTTCTCTTAAATATACGTAGAGAATCATTTGTTACTTTTCTAAGAGTTTCATTTTTTTTTTTTCTCTAAATTTTACTTTTATTCTGTTTTTATGTTGTGTGTTGTGGAAAGCTGGACTAAAGTGGTGTTTCTATGCTAAGATAGGTCTGAAGGGCAAGCTTTGTGAATTAAGATGAAGTCTGCGGAAGGAGAAACTGTCCTTGGACACATGCAGGATGGTGCAGGCTGTAATGCTGTTGTGCTGTGGTTAACCTGATCTGTGGTTGGCCAAATAAAACTTGGGCAGACATCTCATAAGAGTTGGGTGACATCCCGTCCCCTTGATATTCATAGTGAAATTCATTCAGTGGGATAAAACCTACACCGATGAGTGTTTTAATAGCAGTGTCAGGTCCTATTCTCAGTACATTATACCTAATAATGATTTATTTATGTGTGTGTTTCTGCATGCAACTCTGTGTGTGAGTGTGTGTGCGCGTGCGCGCGCATGTGTGTCCGTGCATTGGTGCTCTTGTGGAGATCAGGAAACAATTTTGTGGGGTTGGTTCTTCTGCATTCATGTGGGCTCCAGGCGTTGGTCTCAGGTTCCCAGGCTTGCTTCTTTACCATGGCACCTTACTTGCCCCTTGGAATAACACCAGGAATAGAGCTGATGTTCAGTGTACACTACTAGCACATGACATATGTTTAATGCAGGCAGAAGAATTATACTGAGAATTAGTATACAGAGTCTCTGTTGTTGCTCACTTACACTGTGCTATGTACACATGTAGTTTCAAAGTAGAAATACTATACCTTTTATGTGTTGGTGATATTAGCACAATAAAAATACATAGTAATGCATGGGGAAACAGGATAGTAGGAGTATTGTCATTAAAAACTGTTTGTGTACATCATCAGATGGAAAACTGTTCAGAAATGCATCGGCAGGCTCCAGTCCTCCGCCCAGATTTCTCATTACTACATTACTTCTCAGAGGGAAATATTTTTATATTTACTTAATAAGCCATGCCACAGTAAATGATGCATAGGTTTTACTAGTTGCAATTTGTATTTTAATGGAAAAGAAACACCAGTTTCTTTTTTTTCAGGCTTAGACCTTCTCATTTGGGAGAAAACTTGGAGCATTTTTCTCAAACCACTTAAAATTACTTCCTTAAAATGTTTTTCTTGGGACTGGAGAGAGAGAAAATGGAAGCAAATACTCTGTGTAGCTTCATGACAAGCCGTCTCTCTAGCTTCACGAGCTCCTGCGCCCTCTTCTGGCTTCTGAGGGAATTTGCATGCATGTGTGCATATACACATATGAACACAAATAAAATAAAAAAGTTTTTAGAGTTAAAAGTATATTTGTAAACATTAATAAATTCTCAAATTCCCTTTCTTCTATAACTCAGTTGTTTTTGAACTCACCATGTTCATGGATTACATTACTTCTGTCTCCCTTAAGCACTAGAGCATTTGCAGCCATCTTGGTTTGTATGGTGCTGAGCGACTGGTGCAGGCTAGCTAAGCGTCCTATAAACTAGCCACACCACCCCCTTCTTTCTGCTCTTTAGATAACAGGGTCTTGTTCATGGTGACTTTGAACACGATCCTCCCATTTCTTCTGTTTACGGTGCTCCAGAAGCTTGGCATATTTAAAAATCAGTGCTGGGGACTAGAGAGTGCTCAGTAGCTAAGGCAGTTGCTACTCTGTTGCTAGCACATGTCATTTGTAGTTCCAGCTGATCTAACATCCTCTGCTGGCCTTCAAGGACAAATAGATACCCACGCACGCACGCACACATAATTAGAAATAAAAATAAACTTTAAAAATTATGACTTTACATACACCATCCCTTCATTTTCCAAGAAAGTTTGTCTAACAGCTGTAAAGCATTGAGATCTGGGAACAGAGTGGGACAAGAGAAGGAATCTGAATGGCTGGTAGATTTGTGGTAACAAATTTAACAGATTTCAAGAAGCAGACCAGTAATGTGGGGAATGTTAGAAGCTCACTGACCTATACTTCAGAGACTATGAGTCCAGGAATTCTTAATAGCGATTCCATGAGTGGAAGCAGGTAGGGCTTGCTGGGCATGTTCTTGCAAGCCTTAAATCCCAGCAATGGGGAGACAGAAGCAGGCAGATCTGTGAGTTCAGGGCTAGCCAGGGATGCATAGACCATGCTCAAAAGCAAGCATGCAAGCAAACAAATAAACCTGTTTAACCTCTACTCTATTTGAACTTGAAATTCACCTAAATCATAGTCTAGGTTTCAGTTTGATTGGTCTTGTTTTATGGGCTAACCCCAAAATGAATAAAACAACTCAAAATCCACTTTTTCCTGTGTTTGTTTTTTGTGATACTGGGGTCAAAGTGCCTTGTATATGCTGGGAAAGTGCACTACTACTGAGACACACTCCTGGAAACCTAAAAACATTTTTGTATATATTTTGTATTATATCTTTCTACATTTTTGTCTTTATTGTTGTAGATACTGTCGTAGTTTTTGGTTGTCTGCTTATTGCTGGTTTACAGAAGTGCTATAGATACTTGCTTGTTCATCTGGATTTTAAGCAGAATTGCTGTAGACTTTGCATTTCTTAAGCAGTCACTATTGCTGAATAATGATTTACATTTGTGCTAATTGTTAGAGCTATTCTAACAGTACTGAAAATCAGAATGGTCCGACAACGATGATAACTTTCATTATGAATACATTTCTGCATGCTAGCAGAGATAGAAGCAGAGCTTGGCATATGGCTTCCCAAATGGTACCTTACTGTATCGTTTAAAAGCATGGCTCAGGGCTTGCAGATGTAACTCAAGTCAGAAAGTGCTTGCCTCACATGTGCGAGGCTCTGGGTTTAATCTTCAGTGTTCCAAAACCAGAAAAGAATGGGGTAGCGTGTTAGATCTAGAGTCCAACCAATTCACACTTAGGTGACAGTCCCTTCCCCCATGCCAGGGGGTGGACTAGGAGCCTCTCTTTTACACTAGGCAAATGATGCTTTCTGCTATGAGATCACACTCCATGTTCAGCAATAGTTAATGCTAGTAAGAGCCTGGTTGGCTGCCGGGCACTGTGTTGTTTCCTTGCTGGGTCGCCTTTATGGTGAAGGAACAGGTGAGGGGGGAAGGTTGAATCATTGCTGAAGTCATTCAAGGAAGAAATGGCTTATGTGGCTTGACCATATGCCAGCGAGCGTTTAAACCTGAGCACTCATCAGAATCATTAGCTACATGATGTTTGCTGAACTCTAGCTCTGGGATGTCTGGTTCAAAAGGTCTGGGTTGGGACTTTGTAATCACACACAATTTTTGTTCTTAGGCAGTTCCAATGCTGCTATCCAGTAACCACACTGGACTTAGTGATTTTAGTTGTTGACATTTGAATGTGGTTTGTGAAGTATTTTAATTTCCTTTATTCTAGAGATTAGATGGATCAATAAAAGGAGAGCTGAGGAAACAAGCCCTGGATCATTTTAATGCCGAGGGGTCAGAGGTAGGAATTCCTTTAAACCTTTAAGTCTTTTGATTTTTTAAGAGTTGGTGCCGGTCTGCTTTTATTAGCTTTTAGGTTTGTATTATATGTTAAATTTGATCTGTCAGTAGTATTTCAGCATATCACGGTTAATTTACTTCAATATAAATTAGCCCTTTATCACTAGAATTTGTTGTGTGACTTGTATTTGTTAAGAAAAAAAATTACTGCCACATTCCAACCCCTCCTGTTTTATCTGAGATAGGTACTCTGTTGAATTCTGTCTTTGTTATTACTACATGGCTTTATATTTTTGAAATCTTGTTGATTGATCCTTATAAAGATTTATACATTAGTTACTATTGTTGTTTACACTTTTTGAGGCTCAAACCCAGAGCCTTGTGCTGCTAGGCACGTGCACTTGCGCTTGAGCCACAGACCAGAATATTTAATGTTTAATGTTGCCTTTCAATATGATAGTATCACTAACAAAACACTTTAGGTTCATAAAGTTAGTTGTAAAATGACTTTGAGTTGTGTTGGTCACAGCTTAGATCTAAAATTTTGTATATTTAAAATTCCTTGCAGGATTTCTGTTTTTTGCTTTCTACCCGAGCTGGGGGTTTGGGCATTAACTTAGCCTCTGCTGACACTGTTGTTATATTTGATTCTGATTGGAATCCACAAAATGACCTCCAGGCCCAGGCAAGGGCTCATCGAATTGGCCAGAAGAAACAGGTATTTTAATTTGTCATTTGACTGTTTGATTCTATTTTTCTAAATACAGTATAAAAACTGCTATATACAACTTGGCGGGGATAATGGAAAAGTCACCGAGGCCCAGTCATGTAGTCTTTGATGAGCAGCCAGCCCCGGAATGGCCAGGACTGAGAGAGAGACCCTTATATCAGGGTCTGCACTCAATTTAGATTGTAACTAGAATGAATGTCACCTATTCAGTATAAAAACTTCATTTGTTGGCATGCTTTATCAACCTTTGCTAGTTCAAGAAGGGTCTCCACGGTTCTCTGCACATAAGAGCCAGCCGCAACTGACAGGTTTTGTCAACTCTGCTGCTGTTTGAAGAAAACAAGGGTGGCACTGTTCCTTTGACCAGTGACATAGGAAGTTAAAGCTTTGTTCACAGTGGAGCTTCTTACTGAAGGAGTAGTTCATATAGTTCTGTTGTCTATGTAGTTTAATAGAAAGCACTTACATAAAATATAACAAACACAGAATCCAAGAAACTATATAAAGATAGTCAGGTTTGCAGGGGGTTGTCCTTTTTTTCCACCAGATAAATTATAATTTAAAAGTACATTATTTCTGCAGATAGATGGTTCAGTGCTGGAAGAGCACTGGCTGCTCTTCCAGAGTACCTGGGTTCTGTTCTTAGCACCCACATGGAGGCTCACAACCAGTCCCAGGGGTTGTTCTTCTGGCCTCTGTGGGCACCAAAATGGATGTGGTACACAGATATATATGCAGGCAAAACACCCATACATATAAAAAAAATGAAAGATTATTTCTTTATTTTTTACATACAAAAATAAGCAAATAAAATTTCCTAAGAAATGTATAAAGAGTAGCAGAAGTCAGAGAAAGGACTGCAGCAGCGCGGACTGTCGCTTTCAAGAAGCTGGGATGGCCAAGACCTGAAGGATTGCCTGAATTGACAGAATTCTGTGGGAGGTGGCTCTCATGACCAACCTTTGACAACCATCTAGAACAGGTTATCACACAGTACCTTCAGTGATCAGCTTCCAGTTGGGGGAGAGTTTGATAAGAAAATAGCAGGTCAGGAAGGTCAAGTCACATGACTATTCTTATTATGTGGGAGCTAAGCGATGGGGTCCCTTTTGACTCAGCAATGGTGTGCAGACACTTAGACTTAAAAGAAGGTGATGTGACCTGGTACCACATTGCCTCATTTTTCCCTGTGACGTTTCCTGAAGTCGAGTGGCACCAGCCTTGGTCCAGTTCTCATTGTATATGTGTTTACTTTTTAGAAATGTATCCAAAGTATGCTCTGAAGTCAATAAAAGCAGAGCCATAGTGGGGAGGTGTATGAAGGAAAGATTCAAGTCGTTTTTTAAATGGCGGAACCTTTAGCTTTAGAAATGATGTGTGGTTACTAATTTTTGTAATTTTGTTTTGCATTTGACAATTTTAAACCTTAGTAGAACAGGAGTCGATTTATCTGCTACTGTTTGGACACTCAGGTTAGCATGAGGTCCTTGTTACTGCAGCTTGCTTCTCATGCTCGCTGTTACAGGTGAATATATATCGCCTAGTTACAAAGGGATCAGTTGAAGAAGATATTCTTGAAAGGGCCAAAAAGAAAATGGTTTTGGATCATCTTGTGATTCAAAGAATGGATACCACTGGAAAGACAGTGTTGCACACAGGCTCGGCTCCGTCAAGGTAGGCTCTGCTCGGCAAGAAATGCCAATGGGGGTGGGGTCACCCTAAACTCATGGACGGGGACCACACCGTGCTGTACCGAGTGTGGCTAGTTTTATACTTTTAAAGATGTTAGAGGCGTACACACAGGTACCTTGCTTGACCATTACAAATGCTCACACAGAGGAATTCTCTTAATTTCTGTGTTTCAGATTTCATAGTTTTAAAATAAGTAGATTAAAACTTTACCCACGTGACTTCCTCACCACTTATAAAGCAGCTCTACTGAATATGTTCTGAAAATATTGCTGTTAAGATTGAACTTTTGTTTTTCATGTTTCCAGTTCTACTCCCTTCAATAAAGAGGAGTTGTCAGCCATTTTAAAATTTGGTGCTGAGGAGCTTTTTAAGGAGCCTGAAGGAGAAGAGCAAGAGCCCCAGGTGAGCAGCGTTCCCATCCGAATCTGTGTTGTCTTTGATAAGGGAAAGGTTCAGGTGTATTTACAATAAACTGCTGTTTTACTACAGGAAATGGATATAGATGAAATCTTAAAGAGAGCTGAGACTCACGAAAATGAGCCTGGCCCACTGACGGTCGGGGATGAGCTGCTTTCCCAGTTTAAGGTGGGCCTTTTCTCTCTTCAGAACGACACATCGCTGAGGGGTTGAGTTGCTAGTTTGATATCTTTCTTTAAACAGAACTAACAAGATAGTTTTTATGTTAAAACTTTCTGTATTGTACAAAAGTTTGTGCTCAGTCAAACTATCAGCAAGACCAAATTGTTTATGGATAATTAAATTCATGTGAGATGGATTTCTAATTTACAGCCAGAATAACGCTCAGCAGACAGCATGCTCTGCATATTTAGGGTAATACATGAATGAGTGTGAACTTTATTCAGATTCCCAGGACAGAAGACTCAGCTGATATTTTTAGGTAGTATGTTTTACTCCTTGGAAATTTTATACATTTGTAGAGTATATTTTGATCATACCTATGTACTGCCACAACTCAGACCCCTCGAGTACACCCTTCTCTGCCTCCTTCACAACTTGGATTTTTATCTGATCAGATTTCAACAAAACTTAATTGAAGAATCATCAAAAATAAGAGCCCTCCAGAAAATTGTAACACTTGTACATATCACTGGTTTGCTGAGGGCTGACACAGTGCAAGTCACATGACCTCAGGGAGTTGAGTAGTGGTTATTTTTTGTTTGTTTGTTTGTTTAAGAACTAGGCTCCTGGCTAAAGAGATGGCTCAGGCCTTTAAGGCTCAAGCAAAGAATCAAAAAAAGGCAAAGAGGTTCCTCTGCCAGTCTCTAGGAACTGATGTTCTCAGGGATTGCTCAGTGTCTGTTCATTCCATGGATTCTCATTGTAATATGTGAATACCAGCGATTTAGAAATCAGTCACTCCTCTGGAGGATGGAGGATGGACTGGGGAAGGTCAATAAAGTAGAAGACAAAATAAAATAAAGATTTTTGAAGCTGTCACTCTGGGCTTGATCTAGCAAGTTGTTTTCCCTGTAATTATGATATACTTGATTTGATTGACTGCTTGTTGGAGAGAGGCAAAGAAAATCACAACTCACTAATAACTAGAATAAATGCACATTATTTGTACACCAGTGAATTAGTACTCTTACATGGCTGGCTACTTATTTGTTTAATTTATTTTCATTTATTTGTCTCTTTGGGGGGGTTATGGAAAGCATGCTTGCCTGAAACTTCTTGTCTTCCTGCTGCAGCCTTCTGTGTACTTAGATATAGATGCGCACTCGCATGCCTGAGCACATTTTAATATTAGAGAATGAACACCTTCAGCCTCTTTGTCTTTATAAACAGTAGGCATAAGTTTTCTTGTCTTCATTGTTTGCATTCAAATATTAGTATTGATAGACAATTTTAATGAGTGTTAACTGAATATCATCTTAGAACTTTAAATGTATTAAATTGTCCTCACAATAGTTCGTGTGGGAAGGAAGGACTCAAATGTCTAGAAACCTAGTTATTTACCTACGGTTGTCTACTCTTGTTCTGTTTTTACGAAGGGGGGGGGGATATTCTTTGGTACTTACTAGTTCATAGACTAAGAATTCCTTCAAAAGATTGTACAGCATTGTAATAATATACTTTACGGTTTGGTTATTTTGTTAACTAGCAGTTTGTTGTCTCTCTTGAGTTCTGTTATTAATCACTAATAATGCTGAACAAAGGACAGAGTCATTGCTGGAGGGAGGAATCGTCGAAGGCAGTTGGTCTACTTTGCTCTGATGAAGAATAACTAGATACTTAGCAGTCATCGGAGTTTAGTTGACAGTGGTAGGCTGCTGCTCGGGAGGACTGAGTTCTGTCTTCTAGTGCACCACTACTTCTTTCTCCCTTACAAGAGGGAATTTGTGACTTAGAGGTAAATATTGTAGATTATACTTAACTCTGCTAACATTCTGGAATTTATTAGGTTGCCAATTTCTCAAACATGGATGAAGATGACATTGAATTGGAACCTGAAAGAAATTCAAAGAACTGGGAGGAGATTATCCCTGAGGAGCAGCGGCGGCGGCTAGAAGAGGAGGAGAGACAGAAGGAGCTCGAGGAGATTTATATGCTCCCGAGGATGCGGAACTGCGCAAAGCAGGTGATGTCATTTTACAGAGTTGTTACCCGTTAGTATCGCGGAGTAGTTAAGGTGAAATGCTCTTCTTGTTTGGTTTATAAATAGTAATGATTCGCAGTTTTGTTTCTCTTAATGTCTTCGATAGTTTGCCTTGTAAATGAGTTGGAGAGTGTTCCCTCCTATTTTGGTGAATTTATGTAGATCGGGGGATTTTTCTTTAACTGTCTTGGTCTGTGGTTTGTGTTGTTGGAAGATTTTAGCTGACTCCATTTCTTGTATGGATAAGAACTGTTCAGAATATGTTTCTTCTTGAGTTTGATAGTTTCTTCTGAGGAATCCTCCCCCCCCCCCATTGAATTATAGGAATAAACTTAACTTTCTATTTTTATGTCTTAGTGATGCATGCCAATTTATTCCTAATATTGGTAATCTTTTTCTTTGTAACCTTGCCCTCTTTGTTCCTGGAATAATGACTCTGAGACTTAATTATATGAGTAAATGTTTAGGCCAAAAGCTTTGGCTTGTTTCCTGACTAGCTTGTAACTTACTTACCCGTTTATTCTGACTTTTGTCTTCCACAGTGCTAGATACCTCTCCTCAGGTTTATGTGGCTGTCTCCTTCAGTGCTCAGGGTGACTCTCACCTAACTCCCCCTTACCCCCTAAATCTATCTGCTAAAATTCTCACCTTCTATTTCCTGCCTCAGCTCATTGGCCATAGACTTTCATACAGTTCACAAGAGATTCTCTCTACATTTCTTGATCATTCTAACTAGAGATTAGATTAATCAGCTTTATTTTTTAAAGAATGAGCATTTTGTTTAATTTCTGTTTTTATGGTTCTGTTCTTTATCATTTCTTTTGAATTTGATTGAGTTTGTTCTTTTTATTTTTTTGAGATGTGAGATTGGACACTAAATTATTCCTCTATTACCATCCAGTGTGAAATTTTCTTTGGTCCATAATTTAATTGGGAGATTTTTTTCCTATTATGTAAAGAAAAATGCCCAAGATTTCATTTCTTCTTTCATTAGAATATTGCATTTTAAGATTGTCTTAATTATTGAATTTTTCCTCTTTTGGGAGAGCATATTACTGCATTTGAAGTGAAACTTATTTCTGTCCTTTGCCATTCACGCAAGGGAACAGAATTTATTTTCTTCATGAAGTCTTCTCCTGTGCTCCCCCCCTCCCCTCCCTGTGTTAGTGAGAGAAAGGTTTCGTAGGCTTGCTGCCTATCTTGGAAGAGCTAATTTCTACCTTTGCTTAGACTTGTGGTCCGGAGGTCAGATTTCCCAAGTCATTCACCTGCTAGTCTTTATTAAATGCCCAGCCTAGGTTTTGGGGGGTTCCCTGCTCCAGGTGTCCTGTGTGCTCATCCTTTAGTCAAGTGCAGCCAGCTCAGATCTCATCCCTGCTCATACAGTAGAAATGAGCCAGGGCTCAGAGATCATCTGTCTCCACAGATGCCCAGCAGTGCTTCTGTGACATGTATGCCACAGTGTTTAAAATCACTCTCATTTGACAAATTAGCTTAACTTTATGTTAATTGGGATTTGTTTTCTTCCCTTGGACAGTGTATCATAAATGTGAAGTCTACAATAGGGTTCATTAGATTCTCAGAATTCCATCCTGTGGACTACTCTGTTTACTTCCTCTTTAGTAAATGTCTGGATTCCTTTAGTTTTCTTTATGTGAAGAATTTTATTGGACAATGCAGCTTCACATTTCTGGTCTCAGGAAAATGCCTAGAAGTGCTGTGTCTGGATCAGCAGAGTGGTGACTTTTGATGCTTAGGATAAAATATTGCCAAATAGCCTGTTGTTTTACATAAGTGGCAGAAATACAAGGATTGTACCTGGTGTCCAGTTTTGTATCTTTGCATAGTGGCCAAGATTGCTCATTTAGTGTTTATCAAGTTGATAGGTTTGGAAAGGAATTACATTTGTTTCCTTTATTTTTCAGTATTACCGAGCTCATGTCGTTTTGTGTGTCTGCTAGGTTGCCGGTTGGTACCCATTACTGTGTTTTTACAGAGTTTCTGGTTGACTTTTAAGGGCCCTTCCATTACATTTTATATTATTCTCTTCGATTAGTCAATTTTGGCTTCAGCATGTTTTCCATATATGGACTAATGTTTTTATTGTATTTCGCTGTGTTTGTCTTTGCCTGTAAGATGCAAGCTTTCTTTACCCTGTATTTAAGGATATTTTTGGTTTTGGTTTCCAGATAAGTTTCAATGGAAGTGAAGGGAGGCGGAGTAGAAGCAGGAGATACTCGGGATCTGATAGTGATTCAATCTCGGAAAGGAAACGGCCGAAGAAACGTGGGAGACCACGCACCATCCCTCGTGAGAATATTAAAGGATTTAGTGATGCGGAGATTAGGCGGTAAGAGGGCGTAGACCGTTTTCTTTAACTTGGTGTTTTTAGAGCATGAAACTAAATATGAGAACTAGATGCAGAGGTTTTAGAGGGAAAGAATAGTTATTTTGCAGGAGTTGGGGTGTTCTGCTCAGACATTGACTATAACCTTGGAAGAAAGGTGGAGCATCTCATGTTTGCACATTATTGTTACACCACCTGTACATTAAAGTGACTTTCTCTTATTGTGGTTCAGAATGACCCTTTGAACAGTAAAAGTACATGTCAGCACACTTCCTATTATATATACAGTTATGTTCCCTGGCATTACTAATTGTGCAGGCGATTAATTTAGCTCTATATTTTTCTTGTTTAACATTGAGGCAATTGTGTTTTTGAAAGTAATCATTCATTCCTGGTGCTGGGATAGAACTCAGCAGGAGAGCTCAGACTTTTGCCTGTGTAAGATCCTCTGTTGCATCCTCAGCACCACAAAGAAGGCCTCTGGTCTAGGCAAGCAGAAGTGGAAGGCAGACTGGCTGGGAGGCCGAGCCAGCCTCCTCCCCGAGCACTCAGTGTGCACATGTCTCCAAGGGAGTGAGAGCAGCTTAGTCGGGCAGTAGCTTCACCTATAAAGTTGGATAAAAGCTTGTGCATTTTTATGTTTTAGAAGTTTGTTTCTTTCACGTTATTTTTAACTCTTTTCCTTTAAATCATAGACCTGACAAAGCCCTTCCTCATTGTTCCTACAAGAAAACTAAGTGCATTGTTAGTTTTCATTAAGGGAACCTTTATGACCATCTGATTTGCTGGACTTTCTGTCTTTAGTTGAAGAAGCATTTCATCTTCTACTTTCTGGATATTTTCCCTCATCCATCAACCACTTAAGTTGCTTTGTTGTGACGTAAACTTTTTGTTTTCTGTTGTTGGTATAATAGTCATCTGAATTAAACCCTTCAAGTAAATCTTGGTCAGCTTTAGGATGTGATGAGGTGTGATGGTGGATAATCATTTTGGAGACAATTCCTCTTTTTGTGGTAGCTTTGAACATTTTTTTTTTTTGTCTTATGAAAATAATAAAGTAATTTCTAAAATAAACATTAGCTTCTATTGTTTTATTTATAATGATATCTTAGCTTCTGCTTGGGTGATACAGTGTTCTGTTTGGTGTAACTTAATGTCCTCACAGTTTAAAGCTTAGTTTCTTCTTTTCTTAAATCAGGGAACAATACCTTAAATTAAGTCTTTTGTTTGTTTGATTTGGTTTTTGTTATTTTGACATAAGGTCTCATGTAGCTCAGGCTGTCCTGAAACTCCTGATCCCCTTGTCTCCACCTCCAAGTGCTAGACTTACAGACTTCAAGTGTTTTCTTACTGTTATATGCATTATGAATACTGAGTGGTGTGTGTGTGTGTGTGTGTGTGTGTGTGTCAGTGTGTGTGTATGCATGTGTCTGTGTCTGTGATTATTGTTCTTGTTTTTTTTACAGTGTTGGGAATCAAATCCAGGATCTTTTTGTGCATTCTTGGCTAGCTCTATACCACTGAGCTATATCCCCAGTCCACTTAAATATCAAAAAACAATATATATATCTATATATATATAGATATATATAGATATATAGAATATCTATATATCTATATATATCTATATAACATATGTAAACATATTTGTATAAAACATGTTTGAACCAAAAATTTATTTTCTGTTAGGTTTATCAAGAGCTATAAGAAATTTGGTGGCCCTCTGGAGAGGTAAATATATTTGTTACTCTCATATAGTTATGAGATGTGTAATGTATTGTCATGATTATTTATGTAGTTACCAGTTAGTTTAGCTACTTGATAGAATTTGCTTTAATATCATTTTTAAAAATCAGTAGGAACCTAATTGCTGATTGATTATTAAAAATGCATTTGTATGATTTGAGTCTCCAGAATTTTCTTATGTTTAAGTAAAGGTCAGCAAAATACTCCTTAAATTGCATTTTGACAGCTGCAATGTATTTTCAGTCTTATGGTTTTTCATTAACTAAAGGAAGAGTACAGATTTATCTGTCTACAGAGGGACTAAGTTACTAACCTAATGTCTGACTTTTTTTATCTTTTGAGTAGTAATCTCACTAATGTAGATTTACAGAGCAGCAAAGACTCAAATTAGTTTGTTCATTTCTTTCTCATTAAAATTCACAATATAAAGATACATTCTACTTTATTTTGAGCTAGACTGCTTAAAATGCAATGGTATTTGCGTGATTATTTTAGATGCTGGAAATGGCTATAAATATTAACCGTTGTAGGTTCTATGGTAATACAAATTTCAGGACATTTTTATTTATAATTGTCATAAAATTTTATCACTCTTTTCAGTCAGGTTTGAACAGATTTTTAATGGTTGGTGTTTATAATCTCCAGGAGCCTACTATTTGCTCTGTAATAAAATCTTTACCATTATTAATGCTCATGAGTGTGTGATGAATTGATTCAAGTTGTCCTAGTTGTATAAGCTAGAATTTACAAGGTAGACGAGAGTGATACTTGGATTTTGAAATGAGGGTTTTTTTTTTTTTATTATTGTATCATTTCATTTAACATTTAACTGAAAATCATATTGTTTTATTGCAGGTTAGATGCAATCGCTCGAGATGCTGAGTTGGTTGACAAGTCAGAAACAGACCTCAGAAGACTAGGAGAACTGGTGCATGATGGTTGTGTTAAAGCTTTAAAAGACAGCTCTTCAGGAACTGAGAGAGCAGGTAAATCAGTGCCTCCAGGTAGCCTGCTTGCTGCTTGGAAAGATGCTTGCCATTCTGAGTACTAGACATGCAGAGGGCAGAGCTCAGTTAGTTAGGCAGTGAATCTGGTCTTTACTGTACCCGAGGCCATAGACCATAGTTCAGGAATTATTGTTATGCTATCTTTTGAGGACATGACTGGATGGGCAGAAATTAGCTATGCACAGGTGGCATTAGTTTGGAGTTCGCACAGTTTTTTCCTCATTCATCTAGTGAGGAAAAATAAGATTTGGTAATCTGATAGATACACTGAAGAAATCATTGTGAAATTCCCGTCTAGGGGCTACTGATGTCAAGTCTTCCTCCTGTACCTACCAAAACAATCACAGGCGGACTCTCTGATTTAGTTAGTAGTATGTATAGAGAAATTTAAGATTTTGTTTTTAGTTTAAAAAGGTAATACATATTGACAATGCTGTTTTGTAGAATTACATACGAATTATAGATATATGGGTTATGTTTTTTTCTATATTCTTATTTAAAAAAAAAATCAAGGTGGCAGACTTGGAAAAGTGAAGGGTCCAACATTCCGAATATCAGGAGTCCAAGTGAACGCCAAGCTGGTCATTGCGCACGAGGATGAGCTGATACCCCTGCATAAGTCCATCCCCTCAGACCCGGAGGAGAGGAAGCAGTGAGTACTCGCCGGGTCTCGCTGTCACTCAGCTCTGCTCTGAACATAGGCTGCATTTTTATGACACTGACTGTTTTTGGCTAAACGTTTTAGTTCCTAAGTGTTGTAAGAGTTTATATCCTTGACCATTAAGTTGAAGTAATGACTGTCCCTAATGCTAGGTATACAATCCCAGGCCATACAAAGGCCGCTCACTTTGATATAGACTGGGGCAAAGAAGATGACTCGAATCTGCTGATTGGTATCTATGAGTACGGCTACGGGAGCTGGGAAATGATTAAAATGGACCCGGACCTCAGCTTAACCCACAAGGTACGTGAGTACTTCTGCACGCGCACTCTCTGCTAATGTGGCTGCGAGTTACTTCAACTTTTATAAATCACTTTGAAAATAAGTTTAACTGAGAATAAGGAAATAAGACTTGAATTCTGTGATTTATGATTTATAGCTTGGGTCTTATGATGTAATCGAATTTAAATAATCAATTATGATTTTGTTTATTTCTGAATTATATTTTGTCATTAAGACAGGCATAAATTATTTGGTTAAAACTTTTCCTTGATTAAAGTAAACAAAAAGAAAACTTAAGTCTTACAATGCCTCTCTTAGAAATCTATATTATAATGTTAAGGACTGTCTGGCTGGGTTGGAACTCTTGATCCTCCTGACATGGACCTATGATTGCAGGGCTCACCATGCCCTGGCAAATCAAATATTTTCAGAAAATATCAACTCATGTTACAAAATTGGTTGATTTTATTTTGTTGCTCTATCTGACAGCTTTGCTTTTTTGCATAAAATGGAAGCTTTGGAAGCATTCCCTTGGGTTATCTTTTCCCTGCTTATGTGTTTGTGTGATCTTGTGTGCATGTTTGTGGAGGTCAGAGGGCAACATTGGGTGTCATCCTCGGGGAGTCTGTCTGTCTCTTTCAAGACAGGGGTTTTCATTGTTGGAAAAGTTTGCCATTAGATTAGACTGGCTGGCCAGGTATCCTCTACAGTGCTCAGGGGACACTTAAGACTTTTTTGTTTTTATAGCATGAGAGCTTCTGTTGCCTTGGGGTGTGTGTGTGTGTGTGAGTGTGCGTGTGTGTCTGTGTGTTTTGATGTCTCACTAGCCTGTTCACCCAGGTTCGTTTAGGCTTTTGATTTCCAGTATTTGCTGTTACAATTGGCTACACTGAGAGATTTCCTTTTAGGTTTTTTTAAGTAGGATTTATTCCCAAGAGACAGACATGTTGGTAAATGCTGGTAATCCTAGTTAGTACTCAGAGACAAGAGAAATGTCACAAGTTTAAGACCAGCCAAGAGTAAACATAAACAGTAAGACTGGTCTCAAGAAGAGAAGAAAAGCCGTGCTATGCCTTTAATCCCAGCACTCTTGGGAGGCAGAGGCGGGTGGAGGCCAGCCTGGTCTACAGAGTGAGTTCCAGGACAGCCAGGGCTGCACAGTGAATAAGCAAGCAAGCAAGAACACCACCACCACCAGAAGAATGAATTTGCTTCTAAGAAAATTAAAGCTGTTTAATGGCATCTGATGCCCTCTGGTGTGCATGAGGACAGTGCACACACATACACACACGGGGGGGGAGGATATTTATATATGTACCCATACATGTAAAATAAATGCATCTTTAAAAACAAGTGTATTCTGTGACTGCACATGGCACTGCTGTTGCTACCCAACTTGCTGCCCACTTGTAGTGTATGACACAGCCTATTCTTCCAACAATATTAGGAATATTAAACACTTTAATGTGAACTAATGCATATTTATTACATTGCATTTTCACCAGGACAAGTTTCATGTTATTTATGAAAGACAACTTGCATGCATTGCCTTTTCAGATTCTTCCAGATGATCCTGATAAGAAACCACAAGCAAAACAGTTACAGACACGTGCAGACTACCTCATCAAACTACTTAGCAGAGATCTTGCAAAAAAAGAGGCTCAGAGACTTTCTGGTGCGGTAAGTTAAAATGTGCATGTTCAGAAGCAATCCACTCTCCTGAAGTCTTTGACTGATTACTTATCTATACTTAGTGGAAGAACTGCAGTGTTCTTTAATTTAGTATTTTTACTTGGTTATGACTGTAGAGAGAGGCCAGACCTGTATAGTTTATTATTATTCAAAGAATTATAAAGTTTAATGTATAATTTTATGGATCATAAACTTGATGAGACACTTCCAAAAAGATTTTAGGAAGACACATGAAAAAACACATTGTAGAAACTTAGTGTGTGTGAGAATGTTTTTCTTGCATGTCCATGTACAACATGTTTTGCCTGGTGCCCATGGAGTCTAGAAAGGGTATCAAATTCCTGGAACTGGAGTTAATTAATATGTGGTTGTCAGCCACTATGTAGGCTCTGTCCTTTAGAGAATAGCAAATGCTCTTAGCTGCCAACATCGCTCCAGGCCCGTGAGTGATTCCTCACTCCCCAAATCTTCCCAAACCTTTATAAGTTGGCCTGTAAACATGTCAACAACTACCTGTGTTGTATTAAAAATATTTCTATCACTTTGTTGTTATCACTGAATCTAGTTGTAGGTGATATATCTGGGAGTGAAAACTTCATTTCTGTTCGTCTCTTTGAAGGAAGAATTGCAGTGGTCAGTGCTTTTGATATAAGAAGTTGTATCTCCTCTGTTGACTCCAAACTTGGTGCAGCTCCTTCCCAACAGACCCAGCATATATGCGACTAAGTTTCAGAGTAGTATTCATGATGTTTTTAAAACCGGCAATGAGTGAAATTAATTAAATACAAATGCTGATTTTTAGGGAGGTTCAAAGAGGAGAAAAACAAGAGCTAAAAAGAATAAAGCAATGAAGTCCATCAAAGTAAAAGAGGAAATAAGGAGTGACTCATCTCCCCTGCCTTCAGAGAAGTCTGACGAGGATGATGAGAAAGTAGGTACCCTCTGAGAGCACCAGCTCTCAATGTGGAAAGGGAAATTGAATTTTAGAAATGGAATTTTTCCGGTTTTTTTTGTGGTTTGTAATGTAGATTTATTTCTAGATCATAATTATGTAGTAGATACATAGGTCAGACAGATCAATGGTCTATTTTTTTCAAACTCTTGCTAACTAAATGAGCTATTTTAATTTTACTATGAATTTGAATGAGACTGGCTCACTTTAGAGAGAAGTAAATCTTACATGTGTTATTAAAGGATAAGAAATATAGGAGAATAATTTAAAGAAAAGCAAAACAGGATGGAGAGATGGCTCAGCGGTCAAGAGCATTGGTGCTCTTCCAGAGGTCCTGAGTTCAGTTCCTAGCAACCATGTGGTGGTGGTGGCTCATAACCATCTGTAATGGGATCCGGTGCCCTCTTCTCATGTGTACGCATACATGTAGGCAGAACATTGTATACATAGTAAATAAACACATCTTGAAAAAAAAGAAAACAAAATAAAAGCTATGCAAGAAAGAAAAAAGGCAGACATGAGGAAAGAGGAGGCTGGTATTCTAGTGGGAAGCCCAGACCGTGGGAAGCCCAAAGGAGTTTCAGTGAGTGAGTTCTTTTAGAAGTTTGTGTGGGCATATAATTGAGGGGAGGGATTGGTTTGAGCACTGTTTATAATGCCCTACAAGATAACATTACAAAGCAGACATTTATTCTTTGTCATTGTTTAGCAAAGTAGCGAGGAAGTTTTGTTTAAAAGCCTAGCAACAGTAAAGGTGGGTCATGTTCGAGGGTCAAGAGAGATCTCCGAGTGAAGGTGGGGGAAATAAAGTGATGCCTGTTAACTGGGGTGAAGTTCTTGCAGGAGGAAACACGAGTGGGTGTCCTTAAGAGTATCATGTTGTCTTTGTGGTTGGGGTTTTGTTTCTTTTTTCCAGGTGAACGACTCCAAGCCTGAAAGTAAAGACCGATCCAAAAAGTCTGTGGTGTCCGATGCTCCCGTTCATATCACTGCAAGTGGAGAGCCAGTTCCCATAGCTGAGGAGTCTGAAGAGCTGGATCAGAAGACATTCAGTATTGTAAGTAGCTGAGCTTCTAGCTAGACTGAGGTATAGGGCTTAAAACAACTCGGACAACTTTGACATTTAGGATTTTAAACTTTTCAGTTCCCGATCCAGTACTTACAGTATTTGAGCGCTGAAGTGCTCAAAGGTTGTTCTTTCTAAATTTAGCCATTACTGGTGATCAATAAAGTCCACTTAAAAAGGAAAGCAAGTTGAAGTCATTGAGAAGCTAGCCTAGTGCTAAACAAGTGTGAAGTTTCCTAATAAGAATAAGAAAGGTGTTGTTGTAGGCGCTAAAGAGGGTATGGTATAAACGCACGGGTAGTGTCACTGTGCCAGTGCGTCCCTTGATCATGGGTCTCCCTCCCATCAGAGATTGCTGTAACTTGAACACTGCATGCCTTGAAACCTTGAACTTGTTTCAGTCATTTGTTGGTAGTCATATTTAGACCTGAATTAGTCGAAATCCGTTCTGTTACTGGTAACCAAGTGCAACGCTTGCAAAAGATGTTCTCACTTTAGAAGCTGCTGCGTCTGTGTCCACCTCGCCATCGCCCGAGTCTCCAGCTCCTGCTTCATCCCTCTGCTCTTCTCTACTTAGATTTTAAAGTAGGAATCTAATAAGCTTGTGTTCATTTTCCGATTCTGAGATATGTTCTCAGACAGGTTCAATCCTCTTTTTCTATGCTCTTTTTAAATATAATGGTTTCTACTAGTTTTTGTATACTTGCATTTTGTGTTCACGGCAGCATATGTCCCGTGTCTCTTTGCTTTATGACCTCTGAGATCCCTTTTCTTTCTCGGATGACTTTATGACCTAGATCTTAGCCTCCTTGTCCATTTCCTTTATTTGTATTCTTTCAGTCACTCACTGTGCTTGGATGGAGTGTGGGAGCTGTTGTGTCTTGAGATGAGGACGTTAACTGCGCTTCTTCCCTGTCCCGTGTGCCTCTCTGCGGAGTCAGTGTGACTTTCTCACTCATGTGTCTGCTTTAGCCTTCCCATTTTCACAGAACTGTTAGAGTGTTCCCTGCAATGCCCAGTGCATGTGCTTCTTTCTTTCTTTTTTTGTTTATCCTAGAGAAAAAGAATGGAATAACTTTAAGTATATATTCTTGGCTAGACATGCTGAGCCTTAGTAAGTCATACATAGCTACTACATTACTAAGTAGTAACTGCCTGGGTCTTGTATTCCTTTAGAGGCTCTTACTGCTTGGCCTTGCGCATCCTAAACCATGTTCGTTCCATATGGAAGTCTGTGCTCCAAACAGCACCCACGAGAGTTACAGCTTAGGATGGTGAAGTCCCTTCCATACACGGAGCGCTCAGTGTTCTTTCCAACTCTTTCAGGATTAAAATTGCCTCTCAGACTTGTAATCAGCTTCTGTTTGGTTCATCAGCCCCCACTTCTCTCACATGGTTCCAGCCATGGTAGCATTTATTTTGGTTTAAAACTGAAAACAAACTCTTCAAGTATTTTCACAAACCTCACTTTTCCCTAAACTTCTAAGGAGATAGAAGGCTCCCTGTTTTCTGCTCTCAACAATTTTAGTCCCCAGTACTGTCTTTCTTACCACTTGTCTTATCACAGTCCAGATTCCATAAAGCAGTCATCTGTCTTGTTTACTTCTCTGTTTTCTAGTCTTAGTATAGCCTTAAGGAAACAAAATATACTCTGTATATGTTTGTTTTGTCTTTTTAACTTAGAAATATAATTTACTGTGTGTATGTGTATGCTGTGTGAGTCAGCGCAGACACCTGCAGCAGGGTGTGTGCACACGGAAGCCCGAGGAGAGCTTTTGAGACTTGGTAGATCTCATACTGCTGTCAGTTCTGGGAATCAGATTAGCAAGTGCCCCATGACTCATCTGGCAAGCCCACTTGGGTTTTTGAGACACGGTCCCACCTGTTGCTGAGCTTGACCTTGACTTCATGCTCCTGCGTTAGCCTCTGAAGTGCTGGGATTATAGTTTTGAATCACCATATCAAACCAATAGTTGACAAAGAGCAACAAGAATAAAACCACGATTGGGGAGGGAATGGAAGTGTCCCTCACAGAGCCCTAGACACCCCTTTTGTCCAGTGTGCTAGGCTTTTAAAATATTTTGTCTTGTTTCTTTTTTGAGGAAAGTCTATTATGTAGCTCAGGCTGGCATCAAATATAACCAAGAACACCTAGAACCTTGGATGCCCCTCCCTGTGTCTGCCTCCTGAGTGCTTAGGTTATAGTCACAGACCACCACACCGTTTGCTCCTTTCCTGCCCATCTAACCCAGCCTTTCATGCATTCCACCAGCTGAGCTACACCAGCTTAGAGTACTCTCCCTGTGGGTGGTTGCTGTGTGTGTATCATGTACACCAGTCTAGCCTTGGACATTTATGTAGCTCAGGATGGCCTTCAACCCCTGATTCTTCTGCCTCCTCTTCTCATGTTTCAGGATTGTAATTATGGTGCCACAACATACAGCAGGGGGAGGGGGCACTGTAATTTATAGATTTGATTTTAAATTATTCCTGACAAAGAATGGAGAACTTTCTCAGGACTTTTCTTACTGTGTTTCTTGGATAATGAGCAGTAAAACACTGAATTACTCATTTTTAGCCACAATCCTCTGCCTGAAAGGTTTTAAAGAGTAGGTGATTTATACCAGTTACTTAATTCATTTGAATATTTTGCTTGCTTGTTTGTTTTTTGCTAGTTTTCTTATTTTTATTTTGCTAGTCTACTAATGAGCTTGTTATGTGGAGCCTCTCTCTGACACTTTATGCATATCACAATGCATGACTTTACTGCTGAAGACTGCCTAGAATGAGATGCCAAGGTAGCAAAGTAACTATTTTTGTACATGCTCTGTAAAATCAAAAGCTCTACTTCCTCAAATGCTGACGGTATGTTATTTATAATGGAAAGCATTCTTTGCTTAAAGAAAAGCCAAGGGGAAAATACTGATTGCTTAATGTGTGAGGTGATGTGTAACTGCTTATTTGGAAACTAGGCAATGCAAAGTCAGAATTTACCTTGGGTTTTTAACACATGTATTTCTGTCCTTTTCAAGTGTAAAGAAAGAATGAGACCAGTGAAAGCAGCTTTGAAACAACTTGACAGGCCTGAGAAAGGCCTTTCGGAAAGAGAGCAGCTGGAACACACTAGACAGTGCTTAATCAAGATCGGAGATCATATCACTGAGTGCTTGAAGGGGCATGCCAATCCTGAGCAGATTAAACAGTGGAGAAAGTGAGTGCCAGCTTGGCGGAGGTGCTGAATTCATCGTTTTAAGCGTTACTGTGTTTCTTGGTGTATTTTATACTTCCAATATTGGGGTGAAAAACCATGTTTTTAAAATTCACTTATAAATTTTAAATTCATTTATAAAATAACCAGCACACAGGTAGTGTATATAGCATGGGTGTACTTGAGAAGACTGATGGACATCCCAGGTGGATGTTGGGTTATGTTGGGGTAAGATTTAATTGCCCAGTCATGAAGTGCTGTGCATTTATGCAGTTTAGAAGTGTAGAGGCTGTTTATTTCTGGAACTGTCTTAGTATTTTTAGGCTCTCGGTAACCAGAACTTCAGAAAGAGGAACCTAGGCTTTGAGAAGCATTGCTAGACGTTGATGGTTTTCCTTAGTGCAGGTAGAATTGGCTCCTCCTAAGTTGTTTATTTGTTTTTTGGTTTTCATTAGATTTGTGGCAGTCTCAGAGGTGTGGGAGCACTGCTGGTAGAGCAGAGGTAGTTAAGTCATGCAAGACTAACAGTGCCCTCTAGTGCGCATATAGCCATGGTCTCCATCAGAGGCTTCCACGTGTGTGTTAGACTGTTGCCCTTGGTAAACATCAGGAAAATAATGTCAGTGTGGTAAATTATTCTTAAAGTTAAGTTTTCACTTTTTTTTAGTATAAAGATTTGAAAGTCTGGCAATGCTTATAAATAATGCCTTTTGGCAAGAATAGATTGTCGTTTGGGAAGACTAATGAGGGTCACTTTTAATTATACATTAGTTGCCAGGTTTGAAAGCATTGTAATTAGTATTTAAGGCATGTCTGCTTTCCTGCTTCCTAGACAATAAGGACCATCTTGCTGACATTTCTTAGTGAATAATATATATAGATTTTGTTTCAGATTTTGTCACTAGGGAAAAAGAAGCAGTGTTTGGAAGTCGAGACACTAGTCACAGGAGCTGTTTGTTTTCAGCATGCTGGGTACCCCTCCCTCCAGAGGTTATGCTTGGCTCCTGCTGGGTACCCTCCCTCCAGAGGTTATGCTTGGCTCCTGCTGGGTACCCTCTCTCCAGAGGTTATGCTCGGCTCCTGCT
>JADRCH010000273.1:1225372-1307604 GCA_019843965.1 Rhynchomys soricoides | reverse complement strand
GCTCCTGCTGGGTACCCTCTCTCCAGAGGTTATGCTCGGCTCCTGCTTTTGCTTTGCCCGCGGAGGCAAACCACCCTTTAGTCCTTTTTATAAACTGGGCGGGCTCAGGGACGGATGAGTCCCTGCCTCTTTGTTTGTTGACAGTTTTCATACTGTATATTCTGCTCGGTTTTTCCCTCTCCCAACTTCTCTCAGGTCTCCCCTACCCCCCAATTCTTTACCTCCCCCCCCCCTTTAAAACATGAACACGAACAAATAAGCAAAAAGCACCAAAAGGACAAAAAAAGTGTTCAAACATGGAAATATGAGTAAAAAGTCTGTGAAAACACCATTAAGTTCATTTCCTGTTGGCCAACTACTGCTAGGCCTGGGTACTTCTCTTAAGTGTGGTTAATATACACAGTGAGGATCCATTGGAGAACACTTGCTTTGCAGGTGGGTGTTGGTTAGGTGTGGATGTCCATGTCCACTCCCCTGTCTCAGCACGTGGAACCCATCTGGGCTGAACCTGGGAAGGCCCTGTGTGTGCTGCCTTAGTGTCTGATGTCATGTGTGAGGTCCTGTGTGTAGAAGAAACTGCTTTCTGGGAATTACTCTTCTGGATCCTCTTCTCCATGGATCTAGCGTTAAAAGGGACGGGGTTGATGAGGATATCTCATTTAGAACTGAGTGCTCCAAGGTCTCTCACTCTGACCTTTGTACAGTTGACGGTCTGTGCATTGGTCTCATCTACTGCAGGAGGAAGCTTCTTTGGTGGTGGCTGAGTGAGGCACTGATCTATGGATAGAGCAGACTGTTGCTAGGACTCATTTCATTACGGTGTTCCTTTAGCGGATCAATAAGTGTAATTAGTTCTCCCCTGCGCTTGTGGCCTGTCCAGTCTCAGGTTCTTGGCTTCCATCTAATGTAGTAGGGCTTAAATCCAAGCAGAGAGTGGTTGGTTATTCCAGTGTTTGAACCACTATTACCTCAGCCTCAGCATATCTCGTAGGAGGTCACCATTGCAGGGCTTGTAGCTGGACTGATGATTAATTTCCTTCTCTGATAACATGCAAAGTACCTTATAGTACCCTACCACTCGTCTGTGGGGCTGAAGGCTCTAGGCACCAGCTGGACTTCCCCATATTCTATGACATAGAGTTGTTGTCTTCAGCAGCAGGGCCTTAATGCTAGTTTGTTGAGAGTGACAATAGTCTGAGATGTTTTGGGGGTTTTCTTGGTAGCTTAGTTACAGGAGAGGCTCTTCATGGTATGGTAATTCTATTTAGATTCCTTTTATTTATATATGAGTATATTTTAGAAATCTTCTCCAATAGCAGGCTTTCATAAGGCCCCTCAAGTGGCCCTTGGTGTTATTGTTTGTCTCCATATTGCTTCCTTTACTCCTCTCCTTAGTTCGTCCTTAACCAACCCTGATTTTATGCTTCTTGCTATTGTTGTGCTTATTCAAATGTCCTTACAGGCAAAAGGGGAAAGAGACCCCCTCCCCCAAGTGGCTCCTAGAAAATGAAAAGGCTTTTCTAATTTTACTTCTTTCTAGGAGAAGAGTTGCTTTACTTTGTTTGATGTAGAATGTGTGTATGTTAAAGCTAGTCTGTAAAACTAATTTAAAAGGTAGGTGAATTTTTGTGTTTCTGTAGATTTTGGAGGATGTTCAATTTGTTATTTCAACCAAGTTTGCTTTCAAATTATATTTTAAGCTATTAACCTAACAGGTTTCATTTGTTGGAAGGACATTTGATGATGTGGAACCGTATTTAATGTATACAGTTTGACTGTGCACGTACACACACACACACACACACACACACACACACACACACACACACGCGCGCGCACTGAAATAACCACTATAGCCATTAATGTCTGTCTTGGACATACTTGGGTACTCCTATCCCATCCTCCCTATTTACATTGTTCTTGGGGCCATTACATTACCATTGAAAAATGATAATTATTGTAATGAGTTAAGATCATTACCAACTTAATCCGTTATTTGCAATTGTTTTTCTTACTCAGCATAGCTGATGTTGTATACATACTCTGTACTACAGAATGAATGTTCGACTGTTTGCTTAGTTCTACATATCTGGTACATTTCACATTAGGGAAAAACACAAGATTTCATTCCAAGACTAAAATTTGGATTTGGAAGAGAACTAAAACCGCTTATGTGTTTGGAGACTTAAATGTGCTTGAAATTTTGAAAAGTAAACATGAAGATTAATTTCCTTTTTTATTACTTAAAAATTGTTTTGTTTTTTTTCCTCTCTGTGTGTGTGCATGTGTGTGCATGTGTTCATGTATGAGATCAGAGAACTTCTCTCCACTGGTAGCTCCAGGCTTTGAACTCAGGTTGTCAGACTTGGCAGGATGTACCTTACCTGCTGAGCCGTCATATAGTCTCCAATAATTAACTTCTTTAATATAGATTTCAGTTCATAGAGAGCTATGACTCTGTTTAGTGTATAAACATGGGTTCTAAGAAGTTCTAAGATGATGCTAAATATTAATTTCCAGACTAATTTGCCTTTTTTCCCCTAGAAACCTGTGGATTTTTGTATCTAAGTTTACTGAGTTTGATGCAAGGAAATTACATAAATTATATAAGCATGCTATTAAAAAACGACAAGAATCTCAGGTAATTGGTATAGAATATTTTATTCTTTAAGTTAGATCATTAATACCATACACATTCTTTATTATTTAATAATAAATGGAGAATTAATAAAATAGAGGTAATGAGTAAATTAAACCAAATACCATTAGAGTTAATACTACAGACTAATAATCCAAAGCATAAATGCATAAGCTTAAATTAATGGGCAAGAAAGCAGGGTATTATATTGGTCTCATGGATATTAATTGTGAAAGGAGCATGATATTCATATGAAAGAGAAATTGTTTGACATTATCTTAAGTAGTCACAATGAACGAGAACACGAAGACCTGGGCTAGAGTGCAGAGAAGCGTGGGGCCCCATCTTTGAAGGTGTCACCAACAGTCTGTGATTTGAATCTAGCCATGAGAAAATTTCAGACAAACTGAATTGGAGGGATTCTCAATAAAACTTCTGAATAATACTCATAAAAATGTTAAGGCTATTGAAGGAAGACTGCCACAGAGACATCATGCCTAGCTGACATGGAGGCTTTAGACTGGCTTCTGGGGGCACAGGAGAGATCTGACTGGAACATGGTTTAGCTGGTAGTGTTGTATTGCACATGGATTTAACATCAGTGGGCAGGCAGTGAGCATATGAGGCCAGCACATGGTTTTCATCATCTTCTCTGTCAAGTCTAAAGTTAATTCAAAGTCAGTTTTTAAAAACATGGAGGAAATTGTTTGGTTTAAAGAGACCTGTATATTTTATATTTATGTATGCTTGGTATTTGAAGACCGTAATTCAACATCAGGATTTTCTTAAGGAACACCCCCCCCCCACACACACATACGCACTATTCTGTACTTAGGCTACTTAAGTACTTGAACGTGTCTAATAGTTGTGCATTTTATTTTAGCAAAACAGTGACCAGAACAGCCATGTGACCACCACTCATGTGATTAGGAATCCAGGTAAACCTTTGAGAATGTTTTCTTTCTTTTCTTTTTATTTCTTCCCTGCTGGTGTGCATGTACGCCTGGGCTTGGCTTCATTTTTAGTTTGTGTATATTTATTTCTTGTGTGCGAGTGAGTGACTGTGTGCATGTGGGTGTGCTCCTGTGTGGGAGCACAGAGGCGGTGAGGGGTCTGAAGTCCTTCATCTCCCTTTCCACATGTGACTTAGAGGAAGCGACTTTGAACCTGAGGCCTGTGGGTATTTCAGTCTGCAGTCCAGCAAGTATTAGAAAGCCTCTACTCTTTGCTTCCGTGGAGCTTGGTCGGGCTTGTTAATGTGAGTGCAAGGATCTGAACTCAGGGATTTAGGATTGTGCAGTAAACACATTTATTCTGTAAGATGTCTAGCTCCCTAGCCCCCATTTCTTTTGTTTCTTAAATCATTTTTTAAAAAGTTATTTTTGTTCAAAGTACTTTTATGTTGAAAAAATACTGTTAACTGAAAGAGAATTAGGTCATTCTCTTCCCCAATCTGCCCCTGCTTTCCCACTCTCACTTGATGGCCTCTTGGTCTTTGGTTAGGGATGTGTGTGTACGTATGTATACAAACACATAAATATAACCTGTGAGTCTGTTTTTGTTTGTTTGTATGTGGTTTCAGGGCCGACCCCTCTGCATTGGACGGCCAGTAGGAGGCTTATCCCTGGGAGATAATGTCAAGCAGTCATTAAGCTGGTAGTTCTCTGTCGAGGCCTGGGACACTGTACAGGTTCCCTTCCATATTAACATGTCCACTGATATCACCGTTGTTCTGGTCTTCTTGCGGCAGTAATTTCCAGGAGAGACTTGTATTATCACAGGCTTGCTAGTACGTTGGCTTTTCCACCTACTTCTCTGCAGTGTTCTCTCAGCCACAGCCGCAGGAGCTGTGATGTCGATGTATCCTTGGGGCTGAGCTTCCCAGGATCCAGTTGGAGTTTTCTGTGATGGTCTCCTCTTGCTCTAAAGATGCTTTGATGAGGGGTGGTACCTACACTTACCTGCCAAACCCTTTAAAAGCTTCAGTTCTAGGCTTTCTAACCACTTTTAAAGGCTTTAGCTATCTGTGTTTGAGAATTGGTTTTGTTTGGGCAGGAATTATTGTTAAGTATTTGTAACACATTTTAAAAATCTACTAATGAAGGTTCACTTACCTAATAGATATGGAAAGGTTAAAAGAGAATACAAATCACGATGACAGCAGCAGGGACAGCTATTCTTCCGACAGACACTTGTCTCAGTACCATGATCATCACAAGGACCGCCCTCAGGGAGAGTCTTACAAAAAGAGTGACTCCCGGAAGAGGTCCTACTCCTCATTCAGCAACGGCAAAGACCATCGAGAATGGGATCACTACCGGCAGGGCAGCAGGTGAGCCGGCCTTAGAGCGGCCTTAGAGCCCCTTCCCCCTCTCTTTTCAGCTACATTTCCTGCATTTGGGCCAGACCTTTACCATTTTCATGAGAACAGATCAAGCATTTTTTTATTTATCAATAAAAAAAAATGATAGTACTTTTCATATTAATACTTACAAATTTTTCTCCAAAATGGTTTTGAAATATTAAATTGACATCAGATGAGATGAGATGAGAGTTGAAAGTTTTGGAATCTTAAATAGTGCAGTTTGTTGGCGGAGGTACAGGCTTTTAATGGAGAGCATTCTGCATTGGGCACTGAAGTCCCTGGGGGGAAAGAACGTATTTTAACTGCAGGATACATTTTATTCCTTTACTGTTTAAACAGTGTCCTTGCTAATTTAGGACCATTGCTACAGTTACATTTGAAAGTTGACAAATAAAAGTCAGAAATGAATGGGAGGGCCTGCAGGTGCTGTGGCACTCTGGTTCAGCTGTGCTCCCTCACCCAGCGTGGAGAAGCCCATGGGACTCTGGTTCAGCTGTGCTCACAGCTGTCACAGTATAGGACTCATTATAGAAAGGCTTTCTGTTAGAGACAGTATCAGAAGGAAAGCTATGTCTGTAACTGCATACCAGTAATTTCACGAGACAGTGTTTGTGACAAGAATCTTTGGCTAATAGCATTTTATTTGAAAAAGGCAAATATATCAGAGATTTCTTGTTCAGCCTCCAGATTGTGTTATGGAGTGAATTTCTTGATATGTGTGTTGACTTATTACATAACTAGTTGAATGAGAAAATGTTTGACATCGCCAACTAACTCTATGTTTCTTTTTATGAATTTTCTAAGTTTTCTTCCTAGAGGCTTGTAAAGGGCTACAGTTTCAAGGGGAACCTGCATGGGCGTGATTACGTCTGTGCCTCTCAGACACAGCTGCACTGGTACACATGAGTCGTAAGCCAAGTGCACATGCTTTCAGGGTGCTTTGTGTGGTTCTAGTCAGACTTGTGAACCAGAATTTGTAGAGAGATTTCTGGTGATTTCAGCTGCTGTATGAGGCGACTTTGTGTTACAGTAGAGAAGCGAATCTAAGCTACTTTCATGAAATTTTGTGAGTTTCTTCACGATTAAAATAAAATTAAAAGTATTTATCCTTTTATGCATGGCTTTATTTGGGAATTTTAACTTACTAATTTGACTAAAAGTCTAAGTTTCTTTTTCATTAGGTACTATAGTGACAGGGAGAAACACAGAAAACTGGATGAGCACAGGAGTCGAGAGCACAGGTCAAGTCTGGAAGGCAGTGTAAAGGACAGGTGTCATTCTGACCACCGATCGCACTCGGACCATCGAATGCATTCAGACCATCGCTCAAGTTCTGAGCGCACACATCATAAATCTTCCAGGGATTATAGATATCTCTCAGATTGGCAGTTGGACCACCGAGCTGCCAGCAGTGGCCCTAGGTCACCTTTAGATCAGAGGTCGCCGTATGGCTCCAGGTCCCCGTTTGAACATTCAGCTGAACACAGAAGTACACCTGAACACACCTGGAGTAGTCGGAAGACATAACAGGAGCTGATGGCTTTGTTTTTCCGGACTTTATTTTAGCCATAGATCATAGACCAACACAGTAATTGCCTTACATGACTTGAACGATTCAGACAGCTCTTCTGTCAGGAGCAGTGTTGTTACTTCTACTTCCTTCCAGGACGCAAGGTCTATATCCCAACAGAAGAGAAGATATTTTTATATTTAAGGATTATGCTGCACTGTACTGCAATACTGCAGTACCTTTTTTTTCTTTTTTTTAAAGAAATAGAAAATGTTTACTATAACAGGGACCTCAGCACTGCCCTCCGTGTAGGCTGTATAAAACTTTTTTTACGTCAGTGATTTTAGACTGACTCCATTTAAATTATGTTTGTATATGAACTTTACTCTGACCTGTGATCATGTTTCAGGAAGGAATGAAAGAGAGGTCTTTTCTTAATAAAGAAAAATCACTCCAGGACTTTGTTCACTTTCCAAAGCTACTTGTTTACATTGTACACTGCGACCACCTTGCCGCTTCCTTCCATCACAAGCTTGAATATTTAAACCCTGTACTTACGTCTGTAATATAGCCGGGAATTTCCTGTTTGTGATTATTATTATGCCTTTTTACAGAAGAAGATGGCTGTAAATTATTGTAAATGCATTAAATGAGCTCCCCCTGCCCTTCTCAGGCTTCTTTTTGACTGTTCCTTTCCCTACCAACTCAGGCCTTCTTATTAAAAAAAAATCAGTGTAATAACACTTTTTAATGATTTGTCTTGATGGAATCATTGTTTAGAATGTAAGAACGGGGAAAGGGCCACTTATTTCTTTTAGTCCTCTTTTTATATTGAATATTTTTATTAGATACATGTTTTACCCCTCCTTTTTAAAGTCAAGATTGTGTCTGTAGTTTTTTGGAAGAAACGGTGAGGGTTCTATGTGAGATGTAAACTTGATGCTCTGGGAGAGTTTTCAGACGCGTCTGCTTTCAAAGGGTAGGTGTATGAACACTTAAAAATCCCGAATGGCCCAAAGTTCTTGTCAACCCATTTGTATTCCTTTTCCTGTGGGCAATAATGTCAAATGTGCTATGCAGCCAGGTTAACACTTTAGATGAACTTGATTGACTTTTTAATATAAGCTGTTCCAGTGCACACTGATTGTACATAAAAAACCTTATATATGACAAATTAAATTTTAAGAAAAAGGATATGTGGGCTCCTGTAGTTTTCTGCTGCATTCTTGTTTCCTCAAGCATTTAATCTTTTCTGTTTGTTTTGTTTTAAGTAACAGCTGCCAGAAAGAAAGGTATTTTGGTAAACAATTGAGAATTGCTAATATGTAATCCTAAAACTATCTGTATGGATGACTCAGTCTTCTGTGAAGTAGAACAGATGACAGCAGTCTCGGCTTCCTGTAGACATTCTTCCAGGGTGCCTTACTTGTTCAGCCCTTTCTCCTCCTATTCAGTGGGGACTTGGGGTGTATGTTGTGTAACCATTAATAACCTTTACTCCTGGTCATGTCTCCATGGATTAGCTGTGGGGGCAACCTAAAGTCAGTCTATGGCTTTGTATTTTCCTATCTTCCTTTTACATGGTTTAAATATAAAATTTATGATGTGTATACAAAACAGACTTTTTTTTTCAAAGCAGTTTCATCTTTGGCCTAAAGTTATCCTGAAGCAAACGATATATTTTTATTTTTGATATGTAATGTGTTGAGGAATAACTCAACTTTTAAACATCTAGTTATAATTAAAGATAAAAATGATGATAGGATTCAGTGCTGGCACATGACTTCTAAAATTTTTCACTTTCCTCCATATTTAATGTAAATGATCATCTTTTTATTCCCAAAGAACACTTCCCATAAATCCTGATATTAACACAGCAAATAGCTCAGGGTTGGCGCTACATGCCTTTGCGGCTCGATCATTTGCTTAAAAGCCTGTTGTAAAGGTTTTATAGAAAAATAATGCAATTTTGGAGAATTAGCTGTTTTGGTTTTGGTTTTTAAACAATTCGACATTTAATTGAGTTAACTAGCTGAGTTGAATGAAGCAATCTTAAACCTGTATGTAACATTTGAGTGTTAATTATTTGTAAAAAGTAACAATTTCATAGTAAAGGAGCAAGCCATAAAGTTACTAAGATGCAATGGACGACATCAATCCCCAGGTCTAGCAGGGACATTATATACATGCGTGTTCTTTTGTCTTTTACATGATCATTCTGCTTCTCTACCCATTTGTTTAATTTTTTAAAGATGAGAGATTATGCATAGCATTGTACCAACTAACCTTCCATTTTAATAATAAACAATAAAAGATTCTTATTAAAAGCAATGGCTTGTCTGCTTATAAAGAAAACCCTTTGTATTTAGGGCGTGAGTGAGTCTGGAAACCAATGAGACAAGACAGCTACAGCCATTCCACAGTGGCGTAAACCATTGCAGTTTGTATGGTGGAGCCGTTGATTAACTGTGTGGACATTTCAGTTATCTAGTTTTGCAACTTACAGTGAAAGGCTTGAGTGGATTTTATGGTAAGGTTATTCGAGAACATTCACCAACCGTCTGGTTTTTGTTTGGTGTCAATATTGTCTGTGCACCCGGAAGTCACTGCAGGCCAGCCTGCCTTGGAAATGCCATCCCACTGAAATGGGATACATACAGGACACATCGTTTCTCCCTTTCTTCCAAATACCACATTCTCATACCCCCTCCTTGCTCTCTTTCATGGCCTCAGTGTGTGTGTGTGTGTGTGTGTGTGTGTGTGTGTGTGTGTGTGTTTCTAAATATAACTCACTCCATCTGTACAATGTTACCTGTATGGATGTTTTCAGGGCTGACCATTTGGTATTGGATCACCTGGGGAAGGCTGTTTCTCCCCCTCTCAGCGCTCCTTAGATGCCTGTAGTTCTCTGTGCCGGGTTGAAGCCTCCTGGGCCTTCCCCATCTGGTTTGGCATTTTGTTTTTCAGCTCATGTTTAGGTAGTTTTATCTGCACTCAACTTTTTGGCTAGAAGAATTACCTTTGGGTCATCAGTAGCTGTTGTAGTTATTATGTACAGTAGCTTTAAAGAGGTGAGCTTAGGGCTTGGAAAACAACTAGTCATTGTGTGGAAAGTTATTTTTAAAATTTACCAGCTTCATCTAAATACGAAGGTACCCTGGTTAAAATTTTTAGTGGTTCATTCATTACTCAGCAAACAAGTTTTAGACGTTTCTGGATTGGTTTGTAGATTAATAGATATCTTTATCAAACATATCGCAACTCAAACAGATTTTTATTCTTTGCATTGGATATAACATCTATAGAGGGAGTTAAGTGGACCGCAGTCCCCAAAACTTTTGGGTTAAATTTTCTAACCCCAAAAAACATTTAGTTCCATTGAAATTATGTTTTGTCCAGTGAATGACTTTTGTAGAAGCTTGAGCTTTTTACCTGAGTACAGATGTAAATTCTCCACGGGCACTTCCCATGCTGGAGTATATTTATCCACAAGGCCCATCCTGTACTATAGCAAAGAGGAAGAAAAATTACCGAACAAAATGCGGAAAGTTCTGTGGTTGGCCCTAGTGAAGATCATGTTATTTTCTTTCTTTTTTTTTTTTGAGGAATTTTAGTTTTTGTTGACAAAAGATTGGTACCATTCAGAAAATACTTACCCCGTGTTAGCAGACGCAGCATTCTATGCACATGATGGTCTGTATGAGGAAGTGAGAACTGCAGAACTACCGATCCGGAAGAATGTTAGGCCACACGTGTAAAACAAAACCATTTTCTATGAATTATTACAGGAATAGTACAAACTGTTTGTCTAGAGTATTTTTTTCACACTTTGCTGAGAACTGAACCTCACTTTCCGTTTTCTGAGACCAAGCATCTGCGTGTGTACTGTGCCGTTGCTGAGCTCCCTGCTTTTCTCTGTTCCTCTGTATTTGTGTCCTTAGGCCAATGGCACCTTCTATTTTTTGCTACTGTTAGTAGCTAGCTCCCAAGTCTACAAATGTAAGTCCTGTGTACTTTTTCAGAATTACTCTGATTGTTTGATATTCTCTGCTCTCACATTTAATAAACAGCTTACTAATTTCTCTCAAAAGCATGCTGAGATTTCAGTGGAGATCACAGTGGGGAATAAGAGTCTCAGGACCAAGACTTCCAGCTCATGAACAGAGATCTCCATTATTTCAGATCTTCCTTCATTGCGGTGTTACTCGTTTTTGTATATGTTGTAGATGTTTAATGTCTTAACATAATTGCAACTTTTTAAACAAGTGCATAAAACACTTGTTTTTATGACTGTGTGGCCTCTGGTCTTGCTACGCGTTTATTTTCTTTCTCTTCCTCTCTTTTGGGGCTTGGGGGTGGGGGTTGGGCAATTAGGGTGGGGCAGGGTCTATGTAGCTTGGCTTGCTTGGAACTCATTTATAGATCTGTCTCATTTTGTCTCCTAAGTGCTGGGCTTAAAGGCCTGTCCGGTCCCACCCATCCAGCCCCATGTACAAATTTGTGAAGTATCTGCAGCCTTTAGGTGATTTTGGTGTCATGGGGTTAGTCCTTTGGCTCTGCAGTGCTATTTTCCCGTGCTGTATTGATGACTTCACAGTTCTTGCTTTTTCCAGAGTGTTATGAAGCACTGGAATCTTGGCGATGTTGAATCATCAGAAGCTGGTATTTCATACTGTTTGCTGCCTAGATAGCATTGTCTCTCCGGTGAACAGTTTCCTGCATACACATAGTGCATTATAAATGTATATGCTCTGTGGCCTCTGACAATGCTAACCTGCAATAATAATAATAATAATAATAATAATAATAATAATAACAACAACAACAATAATAGTAATAGTAATAATAATGCAGAATATTTTCATCCCTCTGAACGTTTTCCTTGTGCCCCTTCATAAGCTGTGGGCAGGAAACCACACACTGACCTACCTTAAGTTACACTAGCATAGATTTGTCTTTGCCAGGATTTGAACTAGGTGAGGTCACGGAGTGCACACTTGTTCTGTCTGACTTCCTTTGCCCGACACCTTGTTTCTGAGACTCCTTTATACTTTGTGTGTCAGTAGTTCATCCTGGTTTGTGTTTGTTTGTTTTCTGTTTTGTTTTTCCCTTTTTTAATTGCTGGGAGAGGGTGGCTGGAGGTGGATTGGACGCTCACATGGCCCATGCTGGCCTCTGACTCGCTTCTGAGGATAGCCTTGAACTTCTGATCTTCCTGCCTCCATCAACCAAGTGCTAGGACTAAGCACATGTGCTGTCATGCCCAGCTCTGCTCATTCCCTCTAACTGCTCATGATACACTTGATGTGCGTGTGCTGCTCACCTAAGGAAGAGGCTGTTTTGTTTGCAGTTAAGAGGAGTGACATTCCTATGAGCTTCTTTTGCAAATTGTTCTCTATATGTTTTCAGCCTGGTCATGTGGCAAGAACTTTGAATGTTTAAAAATTTTAATGTTATTTGATGGATAGACACACACACACACATGCACACACACACGAGAGAGAGAGAGAGAGAGAGAGAGAGAGAGAGAGAGAGAGAGAATTCTGACTGTTCTTCCACACTCTATTATCCTTTCTGTCAACCCCAGCTCGTCCCTACTAACTCCTTTCCTAGATTCATGACTTTGGGGTTGGCTTTATGACCCTTTAGTTTAACTCGGGCCATCTTTGTGATCATTGTATCACAGCTATCTATTGGAGCTTGAAACAAGGATAAACATATACCAACACACTTTTCATGTGTGTGTGTGTGTGTGTAACAATCTCCTTTCATATCTTTGAAACATTACGCTGCACTGTGCTGTACAATAACGCGCCAGAACTTCCTGCTCTTACCTCAGTGTGACCTAGTTCCATGCTCCTCCCTCCCCCACTACTCTGCCTAGCTTCCCACAGCCTTCACTCCTTCTTGGAAACTTAACCCTTTAGATTCCACAAACAAGAGAAATACAGCACTTGGCTCTGCCTGTCTTATCTCAATATGTGCCTCATCCCCATCAATGTCATAAATGACCTTTCATCATTTTATGAGGGAAGAGCATACCATCATTTACACGTTCCGCCCTTCGCCACCCTCCCCTGTCTGCTGTCCATTTCTGAATTTCTGTTTGAATGAATGCTGCAGAGAACTTGAGCATGTGGCTATCTTTTTAACATACGATTTTCTTTCCTTTGACTATGTGCCATCTGGTGGAGTAACTGGGTCATGCTGCAGTTCCTTTATTTTTTTTTCTTTTTTAAAGGAAGTCTCACACGCTTTTCCTAAAGGACCGAGTTAATTTTTATTTTTATCATTAGTATATTGTAGGCTGTCTCCACACCCTCTTCAACACTAGCTATTCTGAGGTAGCTGATATCTCATGGAGGTTTTGCTTTGTTTCTCTTTAATGAGTGGAACACTTTTTAATGTGGAATACTTTTCTGTGCACTTACTGGTCATTTATGTTTTTGAAGATGTGCCCAATTGGACCCATTATGTGTTTTTAAATTAGGTCATGTGTTTTTTTTCCTATTGATTTTTGAGGTTCTTTGTGAATGTTGAATGCTAACCTGTATGTGTATAGTTCGCAGATATTGTCTCCTATTATCTATGTAGTTCTTCACTCTGGGTTTTATTTGGTGCTAGGGGCAGGACCACAGCTTTAAGCATCCTGAGCAGCCATTGCTGGAGACACTAGCCCTACCACATGGCTCTTTACTGTGCTATGCAGAAGGTTTGATCAGATGCCCTCCTGTTTGTCTACTTGGCTTTTATTCTCTTTGCTCTTAGAATCATCTCAAGCAAACAAAGCCAAACAAAACATCTTTTCTTACACCAGTGTCCCAAAACATTTCCCCAGTGTTATCAAGTATCGCTATGCTTGGCTTTCCTGTACTTTGAATTGATTTATTGTGCACTGTGTAAGACAGGGACCTACTTTCTTTTTCTGAGTGCAGATATCCAGTTCTTAGCCTCTTGTTTCTGATGCATGTTCTATGCATGTGTTTTAAAATCCAGTAGATGCAGGCGTATGGCTTTACTTGAAGGCTGTTTTGTCTCACTGGTCTGTATTGACACCAGTCCTGTGCTCTTTTGGTTACTACAGTTTGGTATTTTGAAGTCAAGTAGTGTAATAATGCCCCTCCTGCTGGGTTTGTTCCCTTGTGATTGCTTTAGCTAGTAGGGTTTTGTGATTTAATTTTAAAAAAAGATTAGGAGACTAGAGACATGGCTTAGTGGTTAAGAGCACTTACTGCTTTGGCTGCAGACCCACGTTTGGTTCCCAGCTTCCATATGTCAGTTAACATCTATCTATAATTCTAGCTCCACAGGATCCAGTCTCTTCTTGCCTCTGTGATTGCTAGGCATGCACACAGTACACATATGTATACAAGCAAAACATACACAAACTAGTAATAAAATCTCTTTATGGTTTGGTGAAACGTCCTCTGTGCTTTCACTTCAGGTTTTCCTTTTGAGTCATTGTTCTACCATGAATCAATTTTGAGTACAGCTTTTGGGTTTATTTACTTTATTCTGTGTGTATGAGTACTCTGCCTTCACTTGTACGTCTGAGCACCAGTTCCCTGCCTCATGTGTAGGCCAGAAGAAGGTGTTGGATCCTCAGGAACTGGAGTTCCAGGCCATGTGGGTATTGGGAATCTAACCCAGATCCTCTGTAAGAGCAGCCAGTGTTACTAACCACTGGGCCACTCCTCTAGTCCCATCTCCCCAGTCCCCAATAGCAGTTTTTATAGAAAAAGTGTAACTTGAGATTCATCATTTCCTCATATAGATTCAATTTGAGTAGCATTGTTGAAAATAGTGTTCTTTTCTAACTGGGTTATTTTCTAATTGGGTTTTTTTAACCTCTTTATGAAAAATAATCTACTGGACACATAGGTGTGTCCGGGACACAATGTCTTACCTGTTAGGATGACTATTCTTGGTTGTGAGCTTAACTATGTCTGGAATTAACTAAAATCCAAGTGGCTGGGTACAGCTGTGAAGGGTTTTCCTAACTGACTCATTTGAAGTGGGAAGTCTCACTTTTGATCCAGATCTTTTGAGGTGGGAAGATCCACCTTTAATCTGGGTCCCACCTTATGGTGGCAGCCCGTATAAATGACATACAAGAAGAAAGCGTTTGCTCTTTCCCTGCTTGCCCTCACTCTTGCTGGCATGTTCATTCCTTCATTGGCATGAGAGCCTGCTTTCCTTGGGATTCTGGCATACACAGCTGTATAGTGATGAGAAGCTGAGACAATGTAGTGAACAACTACTGGATTCTTGTACCTTCCGTTGACAGCCATTGCTGGGCTAGCTGAACCACTGTCCGTAAGCCATTTTAATAAATCCCAGTAGTGAGTTTTGAGTTCAGTGAGAGATCCCGACTCAAATCAGGTGAGAAGCGTTAGAGCAGGGATCCAGTGCCCTGATCGGGCCTCAAACCCTGATCGGGTTATTTGGGGCTTACAGCGTCAGAGGATTTAGAGTCTGTGATCACCATGGCAGGGAACGTGGCAGCAGGCAAGCAGACAGGCATGGTGTTGGAGCAGTAGCAGAGGCAGGAGGCGAAGAGCACCCTGGGAGTGGGATCTTTGTGGAACTTCACAGACTGCCCCCAGTGACACACCTCCTCCTTTCAACAAGGCCACACCTCCTAATCCCTCCCAAACAATCCCAACAACTAAGTGAAACATTGTGCAAAATATTCAGACGTGAGCCTGTGGGGCCATTCTTACTAAAACCATAGCCTTCTTGTATGTCTGTGCACCATGTGCATGCGTGATGCCCATGGAATTCAGAAGGCATTGGATCCCCTGAAACTGGAGCTTTGGACGGTTGCGAGCCACATGTGGGTGCTGGGAACCGAACCTAGGTTCTCTACAAGAGCAACGAGTGCTGTTACTCACCAACCCATCTATCTCCTGAACAGAAACACTTACTGAGAGTCAGACCCTTATTTTTTCTTTGCCTTATGGGTAAAACATTTGAATTTTAATTAAGTCGCTTCTTTATATATAGGTCACTAACTATTTCACTGCATTATCCATGTATTCATTTGAAAACTATTTTGTTCATATTTTTAAGTTAGATTATATGTTTATTTCTTTGGATTTTTATTTGGCCTATGCAAAAAATTATAAGGTAGCGATTGCCTTTAGTGTTTATTACTGGATGTTTGCAATATACTTGTTTCAGTGTGAGAGCAGTTAGGCAAATATAAAGCACCTAAGAAGATACCTTACCCACGACATATAGATTGGTCCTTGAACAGACTAGACAATACATAAAGTTTTGTTATCACAGAGGACCTGCACAGCTAGCTGATGGGCGCTATAGGCTGGGAGATTGGGTTCTTTCTTATGGGAGCTGTTGATTCCCCAACCTTGGCTGTCACGTGCTGGTGGTCTTCCCAGGCGCATGGGAATGAACATCTAGAAGCAGGAATAGCGGACAGGGTGAACCCCAGTGTTCACAGTGTATGTCTCCTGCATTTTGTGAGATGACATATGAGTCTTCTAAAAAATCCTTTTGTTCTGGGGGGTATTTTGAATAATTTGTATTTTTTTAGCCATCAAGTAATTCCTAGGACACCATTTTTTTTTAAAAAAATATATCTTTTAAAATTAAGGTATCAACTGTCCAAAGCTATGAAAGCGTTCAGAGATGGCTACAATGGATTTGCTCTCAGAGAACTAACTGTAGATCCTGACAGGAAAGTTTCAGCGAGATGGAAAGAAAATGCAGCCCAGGTTTGGACTCAGTGAGAAAATGCAAAGTGTGCTTACAGCGACTTTGCAAGAAGTCAGTACTGCAGATAGGGAAGCAGGTCCTGACTGTATGCAGGGCAGGGGTGGAGGTACTGTGCTCGTAGTTCTAGCTGCGCATGGTCAGGGAAGATTTGCTTTTTGTTTTTTGTTTTGTTTTAATGGGGGAGTTATTTTTTAATTTTAATTTTATTTTTTTCTATTTATTCACATTACATCCCGCTCACTGTCCCTCTCCTGGTCACTCCCTCCCACAATCCTTCCCTATATCCCTTCCCTTCTCCTCTGAGCAGGTGGGTCCCCCCTGGATATCCCCACACCCTGGCACATCAAGTCTCTGCTGTGCTGGATGCTTCCTCTCCCACTGAGGCCAGACAAGACAGCCCATCCAGAAGAACATATCCCACAGACATGTAACAGCTTTTGAGATGGCCACCTCCTCCCGTTCCAGTTATTTAGGACCCACGTGAAGACCAAGCTACACATCTGCTACATAATGTGAGGGGAAGTCTAGGTCCAGCCCATGAATGTTCTTTGGTTGGTCTCTGAGAGTCCCCACGGGTCCAGATTAGTTGACTCTGTTGGTTTTCCTCTGGAGTTTTAATCCCTTGTGAGGCCCCCAAGCTCCATCCACCGTTTGGCTGTGGGTAACTGCATCCATCTGAGTCAGCTGCTGGGTGGAGCCTCTCGGAGGGCAGCCATGCTAGATTCCTGTCTGCAAGCATCACATCATTAATAGTGTCAGGGATTGGTGTTTGCCCGTGGGATGGGTCTCGTTGGACTGGTTACTACTTGGCCATTCCCTCAGTCTCTGCTCCATCCCCTGTGTCTGCATTTCTTCTAAACAGGATAAATTTTGGGTCGAAAGCTTTGTGGAAGGGTTGGTGTCCCTATCACTCCACTCGGGTTCCTGCCTGGCTGGCTACAGGAGGTGATTTCTTCAGGTTCCATATTCCCAATACTGTGAGTCACAGCTAAGGTCACGGGGTGGGGGTTATTTTTAAAAGACGCAGATACTTGAAGATTTTTTTCTGTTGAAATGATCCAGTACTGTTGATCAGAGCAGAAGGAAGACGCTTTATTATTTTGGTCCACTGAGTTGGAAATTCTAATTTTCAGAATATTTCTTCTGTGTATACAGAGTTTACAAAATTTTCTATTTACTGCAACAAAAAGAAATAAAATTTCCCCCTAAATGCTATGTGCCAGGTGTGTTACTGAACATTTTAACCACCAGGGGGCAGTATAAGCTATTTAATTAAATTAAACAGCATCCACCAGTCAACCTTGGAGTCATGTTCTGCAAAATATGTCATTTCAGACATCCTAGAATTACAGTTCTGTAAAAAAAAAAAAAAAAAAATGCATTCATTCATACAATTGTCAAGATATAGAATTGTTTTATATTTTATATATTTTTTAATTTTTTATTGGTTATTTTATTTATTTACATTTCAAATGTTATTCCCCTTCCCAGTTTCCCCTCCAGGCTGCTTTGCCTCTCACCTGTGTCTTAACTAGGGTTTGAGGTACATGGATTTCTCCCAGTTTCATAAAAATTAACTTTCTGCTTTTTGTTGTCCTTGCTTGAGTCCCTTTAAAGTGATGAATTTTTATTTCTTGGCATTTTGTACTTTACAGTGCGATTAGTCTTGCTTGAGTTGATGGTGTTTCATGCATCCTCTGAATTTTCAAACTCAAGAGTGAAGCATCACTCCAGGAAGAGAGGAACACCGGGTTTTAAAGGGAAAGAACTTGTCTGAGTTTACTCCAGAAGTTAACCCAAGGGTTCTGTGGTTTTCAGTAATTCCAGAAACGATTTCCAGCACGCTGTGTTAAATCCCTGAAAGAGAATCCTTGAAACAATTCCGGAACGCTTTTATGTTCTGGTCCCTGGTGCTTGGGAGCTTTGAGAACTCAAGACTTGTTCTGCATCGGTCTCAGTGCTATGAACTGCTATGATTTCACTACATTGTACAAGGTAAAAACTGATGCTGGCCCATGGTAGGACTACAGACAACCCCAAGAAGATGTGACAAGCAAGCCTCCGATGACAAGTCTTGAGCATCTGTCAAGTCTGCTATCATGGCAGTGATTAATTGTAGAGAGCATGAGGTCCGTGTGTCCACCAAGAAAGCATTAGGTAAACAGGAAGTTACACATGCAGGCTTTTCTCTTCAACAGGAGGGATGCACACACCTGTTTTCTATCCAGAAGTCTGGAGTGGGTATTGTTTAAGAGTCTAGTGATAGTTTGCTACTTTGTAGAGTCAGCCTTCACTTTTATCCTGAGCACTGTTTCTCAGTCAATGGAACCCATTTTTGTGGAAGAGGCCACAGGTACTTTGCAAAAGAAACATGCTTTGCAAAGGAGTTTCCATGTGGTCACTTCTTGTGGTAATTGTCATGAGGAAACCTTTTCCCAGAGATGTGCTGTGCTTACATATGTCAAAAATAAACTGCTTAGGGGTCAGACTCCTGAAGTTTGAACCAGCCTGGCAAACTTAAGTTGTGCTGAACTAGGTTTTCTTTGCTTCTTGTGGCTCACTTCTCTCCCAGGAATAGAGCTAGCAGGGACCTCCAAAATTAACTACCCCGATGTTTTTCATTATTACACAGGGCATCTTAAAATCCTCAGGATCCAGAAAAGCACTTTAAAACCACCTGGATTCGTGCACGTGGTACAACGCGTCTGTAGCACCAATACAGAGTCTGTCTGAAACATTCCTTCCTAGAGGGGACATCCCTATAAGACTCAGGAGGGTAAGGGGATTAAGTATAAAGGCTCTTGCAGCAAACCAGACTCATGTCTCAGGAAACTGCCCAGCTAGATGGACAAAGCTTCTCCCCAAAGTTACACAAGCATTGACAACCACATAAATGATGCCAGTAAACTCACTGTTTCTTTAAGCTAGACAGTGTCTAGCTTAATTGAGTAGAATTGTTTCTCTAGTCTGTTGTAGTGTCTTGCTATCTGGGGGTGAATAGATGTTTGTTCATGGAATCCCAGAAAAATTACAAAACGCTGGACACATGGTAGGGCCCAATCTCAAAAATGAATATGACTTGTATTATTTTCATTTTTTGTTGTTGTTGTTGCTCGCTATGTACCTGAGGGTGACCTTGAATCCTGATCTGCTTGCTACCCCTAACTTCCCCAGAACAGGGATTATAGATAGGCACCACCATGTCCAGCTTTGTCATTTGAATTTAAGCTAACACACTTACACACGTGCATGCATGTACACACACATACACACATGCACACACGCGCACACACATATACATATGTACACACATGCATGCATGTACACATATACTCATGCATGCATGTACACACACACTGATATGTTTGATCCTGCTTGGAAATGGAAATACTCATATAAATGAATATTCTATAGACTCTATTTAATAATTAATTGCAGATTGTGAGATTTTACTTACATTAAGACTTATATGTCATATGACTTTTCTGTTCCCTAAATGTGCATGCTAGAGATTCGGTCTCTAGTGATAGAGGTACTGAGACTTTTAAGAGGTAACTGAGTCCTGTGCTACCCCCTTATGAAGGGGTCAGTGATATTCCCGTGGCAGTATGTTAGTTGTAATAACAGGCTGTTGGAAAACATGTCTGATGTCTCCTTCACTCTTGCATACACACTTGCTCCACATGCCCCTGCTTGCTCTTTTGTTTTCCCATCATGCCTGGTACAGCATGAAGTTCTTTCCAGAAGCCAAAATTATGCAGACCCCTTATGTTGGAGGTCTAGGCTCCAGAAGTGTGAGCCACATAAGTTACTTTTCTTTATAAATACTCAAGGCCAGGAATTTTGTTATAACATCAGAAAACAGAATAAAAGAATCTGATAGCTTATACATTCAGAATAGGTGGGGGGAACTAGACAAAATAACATGCGAATAAGATGCAGCATACAAAAGAATTGTCATGGCCGGGCAGTGGTGGCGCACGCCTTTAATCCCAGCACTCGGGAGGCAGAGGCAGGCGAATTTCTGAGTTCGAGGCCAGCCTGGTCTACAGAGTGAGTTCCAGGACAGCCAGGCTACACAGAGAAACCCTGTCTCAAAAACCAAAAGAAGAAGAATTGTCGTGGATTCTTTCATGTTAGTGAAATGGATCATCACCTTGGCTTTGAGCTTTATAATACCAGAGAATATAGGAAAACAATTCAATATTTGATTCAAAATGTCAACAGCAGGTGATTAGTCCTTATATTAATATGAGAGCGTGCATGCTCAGGTTCTAGTCTCTATTATTTCTACTGATTGACACAGTAAATACAAGCCATGCGACTTTTGGGTTGAGACTCATCACCTTCTCCTGTCACGTCATAAACATAAATGGCGCTACGGTGCACCTGCAGAGGGTGAGAGCTATGGTGCCTTATCCTGCATCTTTATTGCCTGCCTTAGATTAAGAGAAGCTTCGAGAATGCTGTTAGGAATAAGCAGCTTACCTTTCAGGCCTCAGCAAAAGGTAGACGGTGAGAGTGGCATGTATGGCACATGATAAGGATTTGATTTATTTACTAGATGAGCAGCATTTACACGGAAAGCTGGCACAAGGACATGCATGTGTAAACCCAGCCCTGGGGTGGGGTAGAATAAGAAGATACAGGTAGACCCCTGGAGCTAACTAGATAGCTAACCTAGATTAATTGGTGAGCTTGAGACTGTCTCCAAAAATGTACAGTAGACAGCAAGTGAGGAATGCATTGGTCTCCGGCCTGTGCATGTAGGAATACATGTGTGAATACACACCCTGCATGCACACATGCACACACCCCTACATGAACACATACCAGCAAAAGAAAGCTACATGCCACCAGAGGAACAGCACCTCTCCATGCAGATGGGTGCACTGACACACATATGAAAACATACATGTACACACACATACACATGAAATATTTTTTTAGTGGTTCAAATAGCTGATCACATTCCTACTTATCGGGTGCATTCTATATAGCTAAGCTTGTCAGATAATTGATCTCGAGACACACGCAATATTAATATACACTTTACACAATATTATGCTGGATTATATGTCAAAGGGCAAGCTTCCTTGCACAATGTCTCATGAGAATGAGATTTCAGAAGTGCTGCTGGGAAATTCATCTTGTTTTATATAATAGACCAGCCCTGCGACAGCTGTAGATGAGGAAGACCAGCTAAACCATATTGTAGAAATGAATCTTTCGAAGGTGAGGGATGAAGGCATTGAAGAGCCAGGGCTACAATGTCCTAGATGCCTATCTGAAGCACCTTCTTGCCTTCAGCAGGAGTTTGGATTATAGTCAATATGTCTTTTTATCATTTTCATATTCCATGGGTGGAGTGAAGAGAGCAATCTCTCCTTCCTGAAACTTGGCACATCACCTCAATTTTCGCTTAGTAATTTCATTGTTTACCCTAAACGTTTTTTAAACACCTGGAGATAGCTGGAAATGACGTAGCAGCATATGAGGGCCAGGATAACAGAGGTCATTGTGGTTGTTGAGGGGGGACCCAGCTTCGTGAACTTGAGAAGGAGAATAAGATTCTCAAATGAACGAGTGCACTGTCAGCTTTGGAGAAGGCTACCCTGCAAGCACAAAATGCATTCATTATGTTTTGAGGAGGCAGGGGACAACATTTGCCAGGAATGCATGGTGCCCTGGGTTTGATCTTTAAAAATTAGTTTGTCCCACACTGTACCTATTGGATAGAGGCAGATCAGAGTGGAAAGTTCTATTTGATTGGTAATTGCTTGCTAGCAGTTCAGCGTGTTGACGCATTGTTAACTTGATTAATGAAATAGAGTGTTCCGAGCGCAGACCCATCTACTCTTCTGTAGAACAGATCGTTTGTCTCTGGTTTTAAATTTTCTTTCCATAGCTTATTGTTTTTGTCCCTCTTAATCTTTTGTCTCCTCAGAGATCGAAATGTATCACATCTTTGTGGCCCTGGGAGAGCTTCACAGTGGACAATTCCTGCACTGTCCATTGGCTTCTCCACTTACTTTCAAACCAACATAATCTTGATGATGAATACATTGTTTAAATTGAGCTCAAAGATATCCCAAAGAAGCAACCAACATTAAGCCACAGGAGCCCTTGGCCCATATACATGTTCACAATTGATTCCAGTGTCCTCCAAGAACCCAGTCTCCAGTTACAGGTTTTGTAATCATATCATCCAGGAAAACTTGAGACTAGCTCACCCATACTGAGAAAAAGTAACAAGACTCACACCGGGGGCAACAGCTAGAAAGGGGTTGGGCTTTGCTTAAGGGATGAGAATTATGGGAAATTCTTGTCAGGAAATTTGCAACTGAGAGCTGCTGCTTCTTCTTCTCCTTCTTCTTTTTAAATTATCTTTAATCTTCTTTTGCAGTCTAGTCTTTATCCCCTTCCTGGTCCGCCCTCTGACAGTTCCTCATCCCATTCTTCCTTCCTGTTCTCCAAGAGGATGGCCCCACCAGGCCTCTCCACTCCCTGGGGCCTCAAGTCTCTCCAGGGTTAGATGCCTCTTTTCTCACTGAGGCCGGACCAGGCATAGGTGCTGTATAGGTGCCAGGGGCCTCATACCAGCTGGTGTATGCTGCCTGGTTGGTGGCTCAGTGTCTAAGAGATCTCAGAGATCCAGGTTAATTGAGACTTCTGGTCTTCCTTTGGGGTTGCCCTCCTCCTCAGCTTCTTCCAGCCTTTCCCTAATTCAACCACAGGGGTCAGCAGCTTCTGTCCACTAGTTGGGTGTAAGTATCTACGTCTGAGTCTTCAGTTGCTTGTTGGGCTTCTTGGAGGGCAGTCATGCTAGGCTCCTGTCTGTAAGCACACCATAGCATCAGTAATAGTGTCAGGCCTTGGAGTCTTCCCTTGAGCTGGATCCCAAAATTGGGTCTGTTGCTGGACCTCCTTTTCCTCAGTCTCGTCTCCATTTTTGTCCTTGTAGTTCATTCAGACAGGGACAATTCTCTGTCAGTGTTTTTGACTGTGGGATGGCAACCCCATCCCTCCACTTGATGCCCTGTCTTTCTACTGGAGGTGGACTCTACAAGTTCCCTCTCCCCACTGTAGGGCCTTTCATCCAGGGTCCCTCCCTTTGAGTCCGGAGCTCCTCATCTCCCAGGTCTCTGGTACATTCTGGAGGGTCCCTCCCCCTCCCACCTCTGGGATTGCATATCCCCATCCTTTCTGCTGGTCCTCAGGACTTGACTCCTGCCCCCTATCCCATTCAGACCTCTCTCCCTCCCTCTACCCATGGTGATTGCTTTCTTCTCCCTCCCAAGTGGGATTGAAGCATCCTCACTTGGGCCCTTCAGCTTTTTAACCTTCTTGAGTTCTGTGGGTTGTGACCTGGGTATTCTGTACAGTTTTTTTGAAGGGGGGGGGACTAATATCCACTTATTAGTGAGTACATACCATGCCTGTCCTTTTGGGTCTGGGTTACCTCACTCAGGATGATATTTTCTAGTTCCATCTATTTGCCTGCAAAACTCAGGATGTCCTTGTTCATAATAGCTGAGTAGTATTCCACTGTGTAAATGAACCACATTTTCTGTATTCATTCTTCTGTTGTGGGACATCTGGGTTGTTTCCAGCTTCTGGCTATCACAAATAAGGCCACTATGAACATAGTGGAGCACGTGCCCCTGTGGCAGACACTCATACACATTAAATAAATAAATAAATAAATAAATAAATAAATAAATAAATTTTTAACTTGTTTTCAAAAATAGGGAATGAGTGCATTTTGTACCTGACATAATCTCAACTTTGGGAAACGGTTAGTCTGCTAGGAGCGCTTGGAATATTAAAATAATTTTCCAATGCCTCAAAACATCTCTATGAATTCCAGTCTTGTTGAAAAGAACATCTAGTGAAGCCAGAAGCTCGAACTTCCTAGATAGTAGTGACAGGCTCTCATACAGCAAGATGAGAGGGATGCTCTCAGGTAGATCTACTTCCAACTTTCTGAAATCTGCCTGTATGTATGTATGAATGTTTGCCTGCGTGTATGAACATGCACCACGTTCATGCCTGGCACCTATGGAGGCCGGAAGAGAGAATTGAATCCCCTGGAACCATAGTTACATGATTGGAAAGCACTGTGTAGGTGCTGGGAAGGGAACTCAAAACCTCTCTAAGGGCAACAAAGGTGCTTTTGTTTGTTTGTTTGTTTGATCACTGAACTGTATTTCCAGCCACCTCATACTTCTGTTTTGAATGTGGAGCACTGAGGGATAAAATAGTAAAAAATTTAAAGTAGTCTTGTGTGGTGGTTTGAATTTGCTTGGCTCATAGGGAGTGGTACTGTTAGGAGGTGTGGCCTTGTCAGAGGAAGTGTGTCATTGTGGGGGTGGGCTTTGGAGGTTGCCTCTCATGCTCAGGTTCCACCTATTGTGGAAGAGATCTTCCTCCTAGCTGCCTGAGGAAGCCAGTCTTCTGGTTGCCTTCGTAACAAGATGTTGAATTCTCAGCTCCTTCTCTGGCACCAAGCCTGCCTACACGCTGCCATGCTTCCTGCCATGATGATAATGGACTGAACCTCGGAAACTGTAAGCCACTCTCAATTAAATGTTCTCCTTTATAAGAGTTGCCTTGGTCATGGTCATTTTCATAGCAAACGAAACCCTAACGAAGACATCTTGTCTCTGTAAACAAATGGTCTTTCCAGATTAGTCTTTGTTAAGTAGAATGAAAAAAATGTAATATCCAGAGGTGGGCATTAGATTTGTCAACAACGAGGTCTTGTGCAACTTTGGGAAAGTCTTGATGGGGGCAACTGAAAGGGGTGTGGTCAGAAACGCTGGCGTCAGGTGGACAGCACGCGCTGGTGGAGACACAGCAGCCTGGAGACTAAATGCATTAGTTCTGTACAGCTAAAGAAGGTGGTAGGTTTGTTAATTTTAGTAGTGGGTCTCTGCAGGGGAGTAGTCTCAGGTTGCAGTCATCTGGGAGGAGCATAGACAGAATCTCTTAGAAGCATCACCTGACAATTAAAAAGCTTATGGCCAATAAGCTGAATAGAAAATAGAGGTGGGCCATCTGGCAGGGCTAGAGAGAATTCTGGGAAATAGCCAAGCATTTATTAATAAATAAATAGTCTCAGAGTCATTATTTCTGGGAATTGAGTGACTGGGAAAGGAAACTTGGCGTTTTTCTAAGGAGGAAGCTTTCTGCATGAAGTCAACATTCATACTTGGGGCACAGGACGGCCTTGCCATTTACCTGAGTCTGACCCAGGGAAGGTCTTCTGTTCCCATGGGTCTGAAGGATTGGGGTCCCTGATGTGGCTGTGATCATGCCACGAATGCTCATCCATGCAGGGTGCACTCACTCCCTAACTCTGCTAAGTGCTAAACAAGAGATACATAAAACTGTATCTGAATGAAAGTAAAAAGCCATAAACCTGTGCCCTGTGCACTCCTGTGCCCTGTGCAACTTATTTGGGTAGTTATTTGGAGGTGCAGAGACACTCAATAATAAAAGACACGTTGACTGTCACTGCAAGTCAATATATTTTCTGAATATATACTGAAGAAGATATATTTTTCTGCCTTTTGTTAGAGGTTGTTAATTGGAACTAATATCACAGAAGACATGGTTTCTGACTTGTATGTTCTTACAGAGCCTGAAACGGTATTAAAAAAAATGGTCTTCACAGATAAGTTTTTAAGTTAATTGAAAGGATGTACTGTCCTGAGATAAATGTTTGAAGACATTTGTACTTATTGTGTTGTCTAGAATATTAAAGATTTGTTCTCTGTGATGCAGAGAGTACGGGTGTGTGTCGAGTACATTTTAAGTCAGAATATATACTTATCTTATTATTGTGAGAGGTATTTTTTGAGTTGAGATATTCCCTTATTTACAGTAAGAAATTTTAGATAGGACCATCTTGTTAGATCTATGGTGACCTAGTTCATCTAAAGGTTTAGTGCTAGGTTAAAATGGAATAGTGACTTTTATACCTGCAGACATGATATTTTTGAAGATATCCCCAAATGTCTGTAATCCTATGTGACTTACTGTCGTGTGGACTTATACACATCGCCCCTCCTATCAAAAGGTGAGGTGCATGTTTTTGAATTAGTTGGCCAGCTTAAGACAATGCTGGTCCTTGGGGGTAGTCATTAACTGTATTTGCTCTCTTCCTTGGTTGTGAAGAAACTATTCCCTGTTCTGTGGTTACTTTTGCTATGCTTTCTCCAGAGCCAACATGCTATGAAAAACTAAAGTCATGCAGAAAATTTTTTTTTGTCAACTTGACACAGCTAAAGCCACTTTGTAAGAAGGAACTTCAGTTGAGAAAATCCCCCCACTAGATTGGCTTAAGAGCAAGAGGGTGGGCCATTTTCTTGATTAGTGACTGCTGTGGGAGGGCCTATCCCACTAGGAGGCAGTACTGTCCCCTGGGGCCATAGTCCTGGATGGTATAAGAAAGCAGGCTGAAGAAATCAGAGAGAGCAAGCTAGTAAGCAGCGCTCCTCCATGGCCTGTGCTTCAGCTCCTGCCTCCAGGTTCCCGCCTTGAGTCACTGCCCTGACTTCCCTCAGTGTTTTTAGTAAGGTTGCTTTTGGTCTTGGTGTTTTATCCTATCAAAAGAAATCCTGAGAAATACAAGTGGGAACTTGATTTCACAACCCCAGCTGATCTTTCAGAGGTTAGACTCTGATTGTGAACCATCTGAATGGATCGCCTTGGGTGTCTTGAAGCTTGCAATCATTGACGACCCTACTTCTGCATGAGCTCACCCTAGGAACAGGCAGTCAGCTGAGGCCATCCAGTGCACAGACCATGACTGTAAGTACTTTGCTTTATTGAACTTGTTGGTAGATATCATAAAGATGATTTACACTTGGAATATAAAACATTGTCCCGACTAAAAACATTTCAAAATTGAGCACTGAGAACTGAAATAATATCTACTTTTCTTTTTCAAAGATTTGTTTATTTATTTCATGTATGTGGGTATACTGTCACTGTCTTCAGACACACCAGAAAGCAGCATCGGATGCTCATTACAGATGGTTGTGAGCCACCATGTGGTTGCTGGGAATTGAACTCAGGACTTCTGGAAGAGCAGTCAGTTCTCTTAACTGCTGAGCCATCTCTCCAGCCCAATATCCATTTTTCTTACTATAAGGTCTTCTAGGCAAGGAAATAGGGATCTTAAACATGGGATCCCCAGGATTCAGCTGCACTTAATAAATGCTTGATAAATATGTGACTGTGCTCCTCTGTGTTACAGTCAACTCCAATTCCTTATTCATTGGTATCTGTACTTGGCTATAGTTATCTGTTTTATGAATTGAATTAATAATCTTCCCCTGTGATTGCTGAAGACCATGGTTCTGATGAAAAAATTCCAGCACTTTTTTAAAAAAAGTAATTAGTAGCCCTGACTCACAGGTTATAGCCTTCTCTACAGGTGTTCCACACAAAACAGGCTAGCTAGTTTTTAGCTTTATTTTATCTTTCTTTCTTCTCTCTCATTTTATTTTATTTTTTTGAGATTGCAATATAATTTTGCCACCCCCACCACCGTTCCTTTTACTCCGTTCAAACATGGCTCAGGGATCAATGCAGAAGGGGCATACTGATTGTAAGAGCCGGAGAATCAGAGTTTGCTGTGAAATCATGTCTCCTCGAAATGTCAGAAGCTACACTCATCAAGTCTCACCAACATGACTACTTAAACATGAGTGGAGCAAGGATGCTAAGGTGAACTGGGGTGCGTGTGTGTGCGTGCGTGTGTGTGTGTGTGTGTGTGTGTGTGTGTGTGTTGGAGTCGGAGAGCCTAGGAAGTACCAGTCCTATACAAAGCCCTACAGGCAACTAAGGAAAGCTGACAGCAGAAGAATTAGTCTTTCCTAGGGAAAAAAACATGTCAATTGGTTGTGAAATACCAAATGGCCAGCCCAGAAAACACACATACAAAATAACGTTATACAGACTGACCAGATTGTACTTAGGTATTTATTTAGGCTTTTGTTTCTGGCCCCACTGATTTGGAAAACAGGATGATCATCTGCTTCCATTATGTCAATACTGGGGCAGCTTTGTGCACAGCAGACAAGCGCCTTATCAACTGAGCAGTTCATGTTAAAAATAATAATCAAAAATGCTTAGTTTTCTAGGGCAAGATTCTTAAAAATTTCATATGAAACCAGGGAAATGCCTCTGTGAGTTATACTGTTTTCTGTGACCTACACTGAACTGAAGGTGGCCTCGTTTTACAAAGAGTACCCACAAAACAGAAAATCAGCTGTAGAATGGGAGAAGAAAAGACTTGTCAGAGTCTTGGCAGAGGTGACACCCTAAGAGCTTCCCGGTTTGATTTCCTGTCTTTCAGGTTTCCTCTTCTTGACCTTAGGCTCCGTGAGGAACTTGTACAACAGTACAGTAAACTTCTCCTCTCTACCCCGAGGCTGGAGACAATAGTTCGTATTGGACTTACTGAAACCACACAGTAGGGCCAGTTATCAGACTCTCTAAAACCCAGGAGATAAATAATCATTTTTTTCCCCTTCTCGCTTCAGCCCCGCTTGCTCCAGCCCCATTCGCTCAGGCCCAAAGATTATTTATTTATTTATTTATTATATGTAAGTACATTGTTGCTGTCTTCAGACCAGAAGAAGGCATTAGACCCCATAACAGATGGTTATGAACCACCATGTGGTTGCTGGGATTTGAACTCTGGACCTCCGGAAGAGCAGTCAGTGTTCTTAACCGCTGAGCCATCTCTCCAGCCCTCATTTTTAAAGGAAAAGATGTAAATTGATGATAAGTATTCCTTCACAATTCTGTCTTGGAATCCTCAAGCAGTTCCTGCATGTTGACCTCTGTAATTCAGTATATTTCTTAGTTGTTTGCAGGTCTTTCTGATTACGTCTCTATTAAGCCTTTCTGTACTGTCATCTTTTGTACTCACTCCTGTCAGTGAAATTTTCAGTCTTTCTAGCATCTTTTTTGTTGTGTTTCTCATCTTGTTTGTTGTGTTTTTATTGAACACATGTCTGCAACTGCTCATAACTGCTTCCCTCTCGACCCTCACATTTGAAAAAAAAATGTTTTTTAAAAAAGTATTTATTTACTTATTAATATTTATTATGTGCATTGGTGTTTTGCATGTATGTCTATGTGAAGATGTCAGATCTTGGAGTTACAGACAGTTGTATGCCGCCATGTGGGTGCTGGGATTTGAACCTGAGTCCTCTGGAACAGTAGTCATACTCTTAACCACTGAGCCATTAAGTCTTTTCTTTCTTTCTGTCTTTCTTCCTTTCTTTCTTTCTTTCTTTCTTTCTTTCTTTCTTTCTTTCTTTCTTTCTTTCTTTCTTTCAGACAGGGTTTCTCTGTGTAGCCCTGGCTGTCCTGGTACTCACTCTGTAGACCAGGCTGGCCTCGAACCCAAAAATCCACCTGCCTCTGCCTCCCAAGTGCTGGGATTAAAGGCGTGAGCCACCACTGCCCGGCAGCAAGAAGCACTTTCAACTGCTGAGCTATCTCTTCAGCTCCTGAAAGAGATATTAAAACCAGACAGAAAAGACTTTGGTTGGTCTGGCTAAATCTCTCAGCCTTCTATAGTTGGTCTTTTCTGCTTCTACCCTGAGAAGATGAAAATATCACCATTGGCCTGGTTTGTAGAACTAGAATGATCCAGATTGAAGACTTCTTTTGCTTTGAGTCTGAGACATTGGTTAAGTACATCTCTTGCTGCTCCGTCTAAGGGAGATCCCTGAGAAAGTCCTTACTCGGTCTGTGCTCCTCTACTCAGTGATTGACAAACCCTTGGCCAACTCTCTTTGCAGCAATTTTTCTCACTCTCCTTTTCAGACTATTCCCAATCCCTGAAGACCAATCCAGGGCAAACGACTGCTCAAAAATTAGAGTTCCTATTTTAGTGAGGGCCTTAGTAAATTCGTGCTGACAGTCTAGGAGCAGTTACAGGAAGGAGGAAGCAGAAGGCACTTGGTGTGCCTAATTTTGATTTGTTCTCCCAGGTTTTCCTGGAAGCTGTGATGTAATTGTCTCCTTCGAGACCAAACTTTCTTCAGAACTCTGGCCCAACCCTAAACCCTTGAATCTTCATGGGAGCTTAAAACTAAATATAGTTGTATGGGTCACTTGGGCCTGCCAGCTCCCTACGATGAGCACACAAATGGTACATCTAGGTAGAGTTTCAAGCAGTGTATAGACTGGTAAACCGTCAAGCACAAGAAATTTAGATAAAGGGGCTGGAGAGATGACTCAGCGGTTAAGAGCACTGACTGCTCTTCCAAAGGTGGTGAGTTCAATTCCCAGCAACCACATGGTGGCTCACAACCATCTGTAATGGGATCTGGTGCCCTTTTCTGGTGTGTCTAAAAATAGCTACAGTGTACTCCCATAAATATAATAAATAAATCTAAAAAAAAAAGAAAGAAAGAAAGAAAGAAAGAAATTTAGATAAAGTTGTTAAGCTGTTGCAGGAAATATAAAAAAGAACGGGCGAGCTTCCGCGCTACTGCCTGCCACTGTCTGCCCTGGCGAGTCCCTGCTGAGCTTCTCTCTGCCCACCAACACTCCAGCGGGGCTGGAGCTCCGGAGTTGCCTTCTCTGCCAAGCCAGCCCCACACAACGACCATCTACCCCGCAGTCAGCCACCACAACACCCATTTATCCAGTAGAATCAAAACTCTTAAAGCTTATAGCTAACCAGTTAGATTTATCTATCAATAAATTCTCAACTCACAAGATGCCAATACAATAATTTCAGAACCAATTGATATTGATATAAGCTGCCCACCTAGGTTAGACAAATCATCTCAATATTCTAAACTTTATGCTATCGTAACTCCCTGTCTGGTTCACATCTGCCTCCATCTTGGCCTTCCTCCTTCCCCAGACCTCTGTCTCGTCCCTCTCTCTGCCACTCTTAGCTCCGCCTCCCTTTTCTCTGTCCAATCACAGGCCTCCTGCTGCCCTACTATTTAAATGTGATTGGACATGGAGAATCTTGTCATATAAAGTAGAAAATTTCCTTCTTACGGGAATGTCTGAGGTGGGATGTTAGGAGTCTTGGGATAACGGTGAGAACAAGAAAGTCTAGACATGGTTTAGAATGCACAAGGAGGCGCAATGGATAAAGGAGGTGGACTTAACACTTGGCATTCTCACGGCCCATCTTCTTGACCGTGAGGGCTCACTGCCTCCTGAGTAGACTATATAAACAGAACCTTTAATGGCCCTGCAGCTCAGAGCAACCAGAAGGCATTCACACCTGCCATTTTGATCTGCAAGTTTTCCCTATCTGTTGTGTGTTTCCACCTTTCTTAGGTAATCTTTACCATCTTTCCTGGACTCCAAATTTCCAATTTGATCAGAGCTAATGATCTAGTATTTCTTGTATTATACTGCCTTATTTCAGTGCTAAGAAAGAAAATAATATTCATGAGATACAGGCTTGGACCTTCTTGCACCCAGAGCAAGACTATCAGGACCTCTCGCCTCACTTTCCATGAGATTGGTAGCCAATGATGTTAGCAGCACCACTCCCCTTGGCACTGTTGTTTTATTGACTGAAATATTCCTAGAGTTCTGTCTTAGCTATGTTTCTACTGTTATGAAAAGACACCATGATGAAGAGAACTTTTAAAAGAGTTTATTGGGGTCTTGCTGCTTAGAATTTCAGAGTGTTGCGTTTATGACCATCATGGCAGAGTATGGCAAGAGATGGGCTGACATGGTACTAGAGCAGTAGCTGAGACCTTACATCTGACCCATAAGCAAGAGGCAGAGAGAGCAAGAGACCAGGAAAGGCCTGGGCTTTTTAAACCTCAAAGCCCATCTCCCAGTGACACACCTCCTAATCCTTCCTAAGCAGTTCCACCAACTGGGGAGCAAGCATTCAAATATATAAGCCTATGGGGGTCATTCTTATTCATATCGTCAATTTCTTTTTGGTGTGTGGTATATGCAGTAGTCTGTTTATGTGTGTACATGTATGTAATGGGCAGAGGCCAACACTGAGTGTCATCCTTTATGACCTACTATCATAATTTTTGAGTCAGCATCTTTCATTAAACATGGAGGTCTCCAATTTAGCTCAGAGATCCTCCTGGCTTTTCTTCTCCAGAAATGGAATCACTGGTCTGTGTCACTACATCTAGATCTGAACCAAGATCCCCAGGATTGTGTGGCCAACAGTTGACTATCTTCTCAGATCTCGAAATAATCCTAGTTGTAAAGATTGCTTATTGATGGCAGGTGCATTTGCACTTTGCCAATACATTTGTGGTTTAGTCTTACCTATTTGATCTGGTTACAGAATTCTTTCTTCCTTTTTTTAAAATTTGGAGTGTTTTCATTTTTGATGTAAAAAAAAAAAAAGGATCATAAATAGATCACCCATAAAGAATTAATTAGGGGTTGGAAAGATGTGCTCAGTCATTAAAGGCTGGGCTCATGACCGTAGAGAAAAGAACCTTCAATTAGGAACCACTGCCCTGCTATTGTTTCCTTCTTATGGTAGTTTGATAGGCCTCCCTATATATGTTCTGGTTAAGAGAATCAGTTTGCTCAGCTGACCTCATTCTCATAAAAACAGAGTGAGACATGGCTGTCTGCAGGGTGTCCTGCTGGCCCTGGGTGCTGGTCTCTGTCAATCTGCAAGCCATTCACAAGGGAGAAGACACAGACATCACCACTCCAAACATGGTGACAGCACACCGGGGTGGACTGGGGAGCACTGTATTATGTACGACAGTATGAAACAGCTTACTAGAAGTTCTCTGGAGGAAGAGGAGTGAATTAAGAAAAAAGCACCATCATTGATTTAATTTCCCACTAGAGGACAAACAAAAAATGGGAGGTAGAAACAGAATTGTGAATTTCTTCCTTTTCTTTACCTTCTTAGGGGGTGGAGAGCTGTTCCTTCATTCACACAGAAAATGACATTTGGTTACAGGAATACAGGGTAAATCTATAGTGATCTAAGGCTGTCTTAACCTTGGCCCACTCTAGGTAATAAACTAGCTATATATATATAAAATATATGTGTACCAATATATTATATATATATATTTATAATTTAAAAAATGAAATTAATCAGGCAACAAACAGGATTCTTTTTTTTTTTCTTTTTCATACTTTATCTACATTTCAAATGTTTCCCCCTTTCTAGATCTTCCCTTTGGAACCTCCCTATTCCCTTGCCCCTCCCCCTGCCACTATGGGGGTATTCTCCCACCCTCCCACCCACCCACTCTCATCTTCCCTCCTTGTCATTCTCCTCTACTGGGACATCTAACACCCTCAGGTCTTAGGGCCTCTCCTCCCCCTGATGTCTAACAAGACCCTCCTCTGCACATATGTGGCCAGCACCATGGGTCCCTCCATGTGTATTCTTTGGTTGGTGGATCAGTCTCCAGGAGTATCAGGGGTCAGGCCAGTTGCCACTGTTGCTGCCTCCCTCGGGATGCAAACTCCCTCAGCTCCTTCAGTCCCTTCTCCAAGTCCTCCATCTGGGACCTCACACTCACCCCTACGGTTGCTGCAAAGTGACTCTTAGGTATTTCGAACTTTTGGGCTAATAACCACTTAACAGTGAGTACATACCATATTCATTCTTTTGTGACTGCGTTACCTCGCTCAGGATATTTTCAAGTTCCATCTATTTGTCTGCGAATTTCATGAAGTTATTGATTTTAATAGCTGAGTAGTATTCCATTGTAACAAACAGGATTCTTAGATTCCGAGTTCCAGAAAACTCAAATTCATTTGCTGTTTAAGAAAGTGGAACTCTCTCTGGGACTCTGAAAAACTGGAGGTCTGATGTGAACGAAGTGTGGACGTGTACACTCGTGTTATACACCCAGCTACTCAGCACCCAGGGACTCTCTCTCTGGTTTCTGTAGCTCACATGATCCAGTTGACACAAAACTTCCCATTTATGTGCTCTGAACTGCAAACCACACAGCAAGCTCTCAAGAACTCTGAGTCCCTCACCCCAAGTTTACTCCACTTAGCATCCCGCCAGGCGACAGCAGGTGCTTTCCTGAGCCTGTTTCTTTTCCAAGCTCTTCTACCCTCTATTTCTTCAACACAGATAACTTATAGTCCTTTTAAAACACCCAAGAATTGAGGGTTTGCAAGTCTTCAAAGGACCCGTATTTTCAGCATAGTTAAGTTGCTACTTTCCAGCTGGTCTTCAAAAGACCTGGAGTGCAGTGTCTTTAAGGGGCAAAGCTACTCGTTAAAAACAGATCTTAGGCCCCATTGGACACTGCTTTATTTGTAATTGCTTAAAGGTTATGAAAGAAAAAGTACAGTAGCAGTCAGGTGAGCTAGGGGAGCAGGTGGTACATCTCATCAAAACGGACTAGGATTTTAACTCCTTTATTTCTTTTTCTTCTGTGGAGGTTCCTCGGTTCTTCCAGCAGATGCCACTATAATCACAGAGCAAACATCGGACAGCATGGTCTGTAACTTTATTTCTCTAGCATAATAATTTAACGTATTTACATACTACACACTCACTGTTTTTACACAGATACTCACTCATATAGCTATGAACCACATCTACAGGTTTCTCTGCAAAGACTCGGCACAATAGGGTGGGGGTGGGGTCTCAAGCACAGCAAAGAGGGCAATGTGTTTTGGAGTCTTTCCTAAGAGAGACATGGGAGATCTGTGAAAAATCAGTGTTACGCCCCGAGTTTTAAGTTCTCCCAGGAGACTGTGGAAAGCCATAGCCTATTTGCCAGTATGGTCTGAAATTCCTCTGGCTATGGACTACACGACACAAGTTCAAGCACTTTGTTCCTTAGATACCCCAAAGAAAACCTGGCCCTTCTCTACAGAAGTACTTTATTTCTAAAAGATATCTGTGGGAACGGCAAAGGACTCACAGGGACACCAACTATGAAGGAGACCCCCATCACACTATAACTAATACTACTGCTGTGGTATATCTAATGGGCAACCTTTCCAGCTAAACAAACATTCTTTTCCAAACTATGGGTAGACACGGTGGCTTTGTTCTCTTCAGAAGGATAAAAGGTGTATCGATCACACACTCTAAAGGCAGACACTGTAGAAACTTCTATTGTTTTTACTTTACTTTTATATTTGCACAAAAATAGTGGTTAAAAGCATCCAACATCTTCCCTCCTGTTCTACTCAATTACAAGCTACAAGCTATCGACAGCTTCTGAACTTGGCACATGGCTCCACAGGTGAACAAACGTAGCCATGCTTCAAAGCTCAGGGTTGGCCAGCTCTAACGCAGCTTTCTTAGAAGGACCTTTTTTTACAGGGCTAGATCCTAACTCTCCGGTGTTCAATCTTTAAGAATACAAAGCAGGGTGTCTTCATAACTGCTCCCAAGGTGACAATCTGCCACCTCTAAACACCCCACCCCACCCATTAACAATATCAGCTATCAAGAAACAGCTTCACAAAAGATTCTGTTTCCTGCCAGCCTTTGTCTTGTCAGTCCCACTGGCCAATAGCACACGTCAAAAGGCACCGCCTTGTCCCAGTGACATTATTTAAGGTTTGTATCTTTTGCTTGCTTAAATGCAAACGTTAAATATTAAAACACAAATAGTATCACTTCTGGAACCAAACACTCACATTTAGATATAATACAAACCTACCTATTCAGGAGTTAACTTCGCTAGCCTCACTGTCTTCTGTTAAGTCCCTTTTATAGCTGGTAGCAGCAACACAATGGAAGAGGCAAGGAGAGATTTTACCTGATCAGGATTTCTCTAACTGGAAGGTACTTATAATATTCTACTCCAGGTGTTAGGAAGGCAGAGAGCTGAGAAGACGGAGGTTACATGGGGAATGAAATGCCTCGTTATGAACATCAGGACCCAACAGCATCCACAGGCAACTGTATACTAATGCACACCAAGACAGAGCCTCCGTTCTCAAGGCTGTACTCCTGGACCTCAGGATCAGGAGCACTAACAGCCAGTGTTTGGAATCCTGAAGGGAGGTTAAGGAGATGCTGGAGCAGAGCCAGAGAGCACTGTTAGGGCTCCAAGCAGCCAAGGAGAAAGCTAAGAACATGAGCTTTACAAATACAAAGGAGGGCGAGGCATGATCTCTTCTAAGTTGGTGATTCTGTTTTGCTTTAAAGAGTTAATGGAGGAGAGAGTACAATTTAAAGAGGGAGAGGTGATGACAGGGTTACTAGCTGGGGCATAGCAGGATGCCTGGTATTTACTTGAAATGGCCACCTCCAGACTGGTACTTAATATATTCACAGCAGCTCCAGAAGGGTCAACCTAATAGGCCATATATACTCAAATGCACATATGTGTAATGGCTGCAGTTGTAGCACTGATGTCCCCACATTCTGAAAACGTGAACTGTTAGAAACGGGGCTCTTTAGTGAGATGTACATTTTAAGAATCAAAAGTACTTACAAGTGAGGGGACAAGTTTCCTCTCAAACTGACACTCTAAAGTTAGGGGGACAGCTCCATCAGGAACCCAGTACGTTGGCAAATCAGTAGCAATGGGACTTGCAGGAGGAGCAAGCAGAGGAGCTACAAACTAGTCACCTCCAAATAGACTGCTGTGGTTGGTGTCTGTGTATATGCACTGTACATATTAACCAGGTACACACATAAATATTTAATATATAAAAAATAAAGTGCTTTCTAAGAGGTCCCTAGGCAGGGACATTATAAAACATTTCACAAGACAGCAAAACAAAATTGATACAATAAAAAAACCACTATAACCAACATAGGTGAAAACAGCCAAACACATAATGTACAATCTGGTGTTCCAGGACAAACATCTTTCATATACATGGTATATATACATATATACTTTTTCACTCAATATATTATGACAATATATATTTAAAATTTTGTTATAGACAAAAAAAAGAAAACCCAGAAAAACAAAACAAAACCAACAAACAACTCCTACAAAAACATACTAAGGACCAAGCATGTGAGTCCTAGACCGACAGGCAAATCACTGCGTCCCCCACGGCTGCTGGGGAAGATGTGCCAACGTTCCTTTCTTGGGTGCAGCGCTTCCACATCCTCCAAGGCACTGTGGGCCGCAGCAGTAAAGTTGGCATCACCAGTGGTGAGCAGGTCAAAGACACAAGACTGGAAATAGATGTCCTTCACTGGCATCTTCTCGTGGCATTGGGTGCTGGCAGTCTCCAGTGTGTAGCCAGGCCAGGCCTGCACTGAGCTGGTGGTGTGAGGCAGGCTGTGCCCCAGGATAGCAGACACCTGGTCTTGTCCATCATCAATGCATTCACTCATGGGGCAGCCATTCACACATAGCTGCAAGTCCTGGCTTTCCTCGTAGGACATGGCCAAGTCTTCAGGCATCCGGATAGCGAGGGTTAAGTAGCGACCCAGCTGTCGCACGAACACAGTGGTGCCTATGTAGCGGGCATGCATCTCTACGTAGCGGCCACTCTCCTTCTCCACGATGTGAAGACTCTTCACATCACCGTCTCCCCCACTGGTGGTGCCATCCACAAAGGCGGCTGGCAGGTCATCTGTCACAGCTTGGTATACCTTCTGATCCGTGCACTCATGGTGTGCCTTGAAGATAATTGTGATCTGTGGGGTGGAAGACGTACAGGTTAACACAGCTGGAGGGCAGTGTACCACTCCACAGCAGAGCTCCCTACGCCTGCTTCGGGACAGAGGCTGGGGAACAGTTCATTTATTTGTCTCCTAGAAATCATCAATGTACAGCATAGTTGGGGGGGGGGTTTCTTTGCTCGGATATACAAAAGCCTGTAGGGACTTAACTAATGATCTATCTAGCAGAGCTTCTACAGAGATCATTCATTGGACTGTCTCCATTTTGCATGACTCATCACTATGAACTTAATATAAATACTGAGAGACAAAACTGAGGCTCTTTGGGGGTGGGGGTAGGGTGTCCCCAACAATTACCAATCATGTGCCTCGGGAGAGATTTCTTTAAGGCTCTTAATCAAATGTTTTGCATCACTGCTTAATCCCTGGGACAGGGAATTATTTGGCAAGCATAGCTCTCAAGCACTGGCAGAGATAACATGCCCCAAAACTAGTAAAAGAGATGTTTTCTCCAGACACCAGCAGGGGCCTCTGGCTCCTCCTGGCTGTTTCCAGTAAGCTCTTAATTTTCCAAATGAAGCGAATAGCTCAGGGAGAAGAGAAACAATCCATTGATAAATACAAAACCTTCCTCAGTAAGACTAAGAACACGTTCTTCCTCGCAGAATCTTGTTACCGTAACATTTATAAACACTGACAGATGAACCTGCTTCCATTTTTGCAGCCAGCTTCTGATGAGAGAGGGTAACTAGGAAGGACAGTGGTTCCCCTGCCACTTCCCCGGTGTCATGTGACATGGCCTCTGAGGTTCAGGTTATTGTTAGTTATGCAGTAACAGTTTTGTTCTGTTCTGTTTTTTAATTAAAAAAACAAAAAACAGAATATGGACACTGGATGACTTGTGTCAAGAAGGCAGACAAACCACACACTCTGTAAGAAACTCTGATGGCTTGAGCTCTTAGCTCCTGCAAGGAAACTAGTCAAAACAATGGACCCTTGTTTAAAAGGCCAGAAATGCCCCCCAAATCCTGACTACCACCCTCAAGCTCATGTCTGAAGTTTTTCTCCGAGTCAGCCAGCATTTGCTCACACTATTTAATTCCACATGTTCCCACTGGTGTTACTTGACTGGAATTTTCCAGCCATTTCATTCGGCTTCAGCCAGTTACAAAGCCCAGATCTGAGCCAGCTGCTCTGCTGCAACTGGCTAAGTTCATATCCGTTGTCTGCAGCTGCAACTGAAAGCCAGACAATGTGAGAACCCTGGGCACTCTCTCCTAATTACCCAGGCCACTACTTGATTTCCCGACCGACTGGCCTGTCTCACATTTCCACACCTTCTTAACGAGCCAGAGAAGGTGACCAGAGATGACTTCAGGAGAACTGCTCACTTTAACCTGCGGACCTTCCCGTGAGGCGGTCTGAGGTGGGTATCTAAGAAGACTATAAAACAGATTTATTTGGTGGCTCTAAAGTCAGTTTGACAAGTCCTTTTTTAAGACAAGCTGGGATTGCTAAGAGGTGAAAACATTAATTCAAGTAAATTGTGTACTTGAAAACTCTGGGGGAAGGATAGAAATGGCTGAAGGCTAACCAACACAGATGGTTAAAATACAAGTCAGTAACACTGTTTTGCCTAGTCCTGATCCTCACGAGTATGAGGATCCTTTCAACCGAAACACATTCAGAAACTGAGAAAATCCAACACCTCAGTAATGTGTCTTTCTGGTCTAACAAACTTGTTTAGACCAACTTGGCACTGCATGCAAGAACTATGAACATTTTGTTCACAGTAGGAAGAGAGGAAAGGAATTCACTTTTGTTGGGGGCAACAAAGCGGAGAGATCCGATTGCAAACAACTCATCAAAAAAGACACCCAGGAGTCAGCACCAAGAGTGGAGGAGTCCCACGGTTAACCACGCCTGCTGTTTCCAAGAGCTACAACTCTAACCCTGGGACTCCAGACTCAAGTTAACCCCTCACACACTCGCCCTCTGTGATACAGGCAGGAAGACTGGCATTCTCTCTAGGACCTGTACCTATCCAGTATTCGACTCTACCGCATGGATTTTGTCTGCCCATTTTACTTGAAGAGACTTTCTGTCTGATAAAATTACAATGCTATTTTTCACTTGGGCATGTGTAGAGAATTATCCGTTGAGTCAACATGCAAAGGGCTGAAACAACCTCAAAGCATGGAAAAGGGTCCCCGAGAAGTCTCTTGTAGATTAAGTGTGTACGGAGCAGGGGCCTGGATTCATAACAATGCGATGTACAAAAACCCCTGGGTAGCAGTTTCACAGGACTTGAGTTTTGTAATTCGATGCCATTCCTCAGAACGATTACAACACAAGCTCTCAACAGGCGAGCACTCAGCTGTGACCAGCACGAAAGCCATTTCAGATTGTCTACTCCTTCGGAAGAGCAAACCTGCTCACCTGTAATAGCCCTCACTTCAAAAACAGAGAATTTCACTGGAGTTTCTGCAAATTCATACAGCAGGCTATCACCATCCTAAAATGGGAATTCAAATTGCTCACAGCCGTCACTCAGCATTTAAAGATTGTAAAACACCGGCTAGGGGGCTTGCTCCCCCTCCGCTAACTGATCCATGCGCAGAAATAACTCAGTTTGTCACATCTGTTCATGCCACACCATTTATTATTGATGGCTGGCGTTTCTGTGCATTTAAAACATCAATGTCTTTTGTTAAACCTCCTCCGTCTAGCTCCTCTTAATCCCACCTTAGACAAACCACTCTAGCTTTCCTCATTTATTTTTAATCTCACTCCTGAGATCTCTACCACCCACAAGGTCTATGAGGAAGAGAGGGATAGCAGCTACAAACCAACCTTTCCACATGCAAAAGGCAAGAAGAACTTAAGGGCTCTTGTAAAATGAAGAACAGCGGTTGTCAACCCTCTTAATGCTGCGACCCTGTAATACAGTTCCTCGTGTTGTGGTGACCCCCCAGCCATAAAACCATTTGTTGTTACTTCATAACTGTAATTTTGCTACCGTTATGAATCATATGTGTGCATTATATCTGTGCTTTCCGATGGTCTAAGGCCACTCCCTGTTAAAAGGGTGTCTGAGATGGTCAAGAGGGTCACAACCCACAGGTTGAATACCACTGGTTAAGAGGAGCCTGCCTTGCCTCTCTTTCCAACCAGCAAGGAAATATATGAAATGGAACTGAACAAGTCATGAGGAAAATCTAGGCCCTGGCTCACCAGGATACAGAGAAATCTTACCCGAAAACACCACACACAGGTTTTAATACACAACTCCCCAAAGGCTTTGCAGTCAATTCTCTGTATATTCTGTAGCTCTGTATACACTGTGGAAGAAACATTTACTGGGGTTCAGTGAGACCACTTAGCACTGCAAGTGCAAAGAGCTTTCTGGAATGAATCCTCAACGAGAGAATGAGGCCCGTAGAGCTAACTAAGGGCCTAGAAAAGAACCTGAGGCAGTGAAATGGACTTGAAAGGTAATTTGATTTGTATCTGGTCAAAATTCTGCCCAAGTACAAGGAAGTTAAAATGAATTTTATTTCACCTAATTAACTGATATGTCCATGGTGTCAAGTCACCTGGGTGTAATTATGTTCAAAAAACAACAGACCCTCAAGGAGACCAAGACTGGGCTCAGGGCCCCCTCAGGCCTGCACATGAAAGTGGGATCCGGCTTTTCCCCTCAGTCCTCTAGACAGAATAACAAGACCATTCTAAGAACAGCAAATACTTGAGCCACACCAGCTTTGTCTCCATCCCTAACACACCCACATTCTACTCAGGAGGCCAATTTTTCTCAATGTTGAGAAGCTCACTGAGGAAGCTCTGGAAGATGCCGATGCCCTTGACAGCACCTTACTTTACTTCCCGGGTCTCCAGAGTGTGGGCTGTAGCTGGGGCAGACCTCTTCTTGTGCAGGCAAGGAGGGAACTGAGCTTTAGTTACATAAAAATGGGGGTGACTCTCTTTCACTTTTGTGAAACAGGGAGAAAATTCACACACACTCATTCAGATTAACTTTCTGTCTGAACAATTTGATGCAGAACCAGACAAGATTTTATATGTAGTTTGGTCAATGCTGGGTGGGAGATACATGCTGTCACTGACAATTTTCCCAAAAGCAACAGGGAGATGGTCTGTCAGGAAGCTGTAAACTCAGTCAACTGGAAAGCTATTTTACAATCACTATTTAGCTTACATCAAATATTATACTCACAGAAAGTCTAAGAATTGCAGAAGTATAAGCTGTTAAATGCTTTTATTGGTGAGGACAATATACTAACAGTTAAGACAGCCTATGTTTATAAGGTGAGCAGCGTATTAAAAACCTCACCCTAGATTCCTTTTAGCGTTTAGGCAAGACTAAGGTTATATGCTTTCAAAGCAGGTACCAAGCATGTTTGCTTCTCCAGAGCTCTATGTTCAGAGCACTTATGGGCAGGATGCAGCTTTCAGTGTTGCCCTAGGTAATGAACACACACAAAACCAGGGGCTGCTTTGGCCACTGAAGGGGTACTTGGCAGCAGACAGAGAAGTAAGAAGCCAAACCAAAGGAGAAGGACACCCACCGCTGAAGGCTGCTAGGGTGGTCCAGAGAAGCACGGAGCCCAGTCGCTGGAAAAAGCTCCCAGAACGAGAGCAATCTGGCCCAGGGATAACACACGAAACGGACAAGCACAGAAATGCCAACTTTCAAAAACAACCAGTTTCTGTATAATTAAAAGAAGGAAAGTGGGGAGCGTAAACAGGGGGGCGGGGAAGGTGGCCAACTTCCTTGTATGCACCAAAGTAACACCACGCCGAGCATGAGGAGGCAGGCCCTCTAGGCCTGCACATCTCAGCAACTTCAAAAACTCCAAAGGAGGTTTGGCTTCGATTTGCGCTACGAGGAGGCCAAGAAGTATTATAGACTAAGGTTGCCACTATTTCAGAGCAGAGGCTAAAAATACTACAAAAGTTGAGAGCTGTGGTGGTGACAGTAGCCCTCAGCTAGGCAGAATCTGTCACAGCAGGTGGCACTTTCCAGGGGGCATCCCCTCTGGATAAAGGGCAGGGCTCCAGATCCTGCAAGCACACAGGGTCTAGGTTCCATTGTAGTTCCTAAAGTGATGGACAGTAGGAAACCGTGGCCTCTGATGACTTCTCCACATTAGAAAGCGGGGAAAAGTTCTCAGCGTCTTCACAGTATACACAGATCTTGCCAGCTCTAGGTTCAATTTCAAGTTCCCAAAGACAAAAAAGAAAAGGATTGAGACTGTCAGAATTGGTGACCACATGTTTTCAAAAGTCAGTAACTGGCCAAAAATATCCTCGTGCCTGGGCAGGAAGAGGGGAAGATGTCAGTACCTGACAAATGTCTGTAGGTCTAGATTGAACCCCAAGCACTTGCACGGGCATGAGATGCTCATGTTTAAATGCTGTGGTATCCATGCCATCCACAGTGCAGATAGTGTGCCAACGTAAAAGAAACCTACCAGAATTAGCCCAAATTCCCTGCAGCCCCAAGTATTGAAATAATCAGCTAACAGGAGCAGAAAGAGTGCCCGTTCTGTAGCAAGCAGGTTTCACTTGAGTTCTATGTAGGGTCCAATAGAACTGCAGGTTCACTCCAAGGCGGTCTAGTTTAATCTCTCTTCGGTGTGTTAGCTCTTGCTCCTTACCACTCAGACTGGCTGAGCACTACGTTAAATTACCCCACCCACAGGAACACAAAATCCAAACACTGGAAGAGCAAGTTTTACAGCAGTCAAAACAAATAAAGACAAAATGGGGAAGGGACCATTTTCATCATTGCAGTTTCAATGCTGCACACTGTGTATCGCTCGGGCCACATTCCACAGAGGCAGCAGAAAGTGTTTGGTGAGCATCAACTGAAGCCAGCAGCAGCAGCAACACAAGGGAATACCAACCACCCAGCATTCCCTTCTCAACCCTTCCCCTCGAAAGGTTGACTCAAAGAAATCTCAACAGGGCAGAGAGAGACATTTGGAAACTTGACAGAGAAACAAGTTCTGACTCTCAGCTGTGTACCAGCCTTGGCTTCCTGCCCCTGTCTTGAACTATGGAGTGTGGATTTGCACGGCCGTAGCAGAGACCTACATCACACAAGGAATTCTGCCTGGCTTGGACAAACCTGTTGAATTTCACTTACAAAGGGGGAATTTTAGAAGGTCTCCTCCTTCCAAGGACATCTGGGACTCAGGGATCGGGCAGAGTCAGGAAGATTAAAAGATCATAAAGAACTTTTGCTTTTTTTGAGACAGGGTTTCTCTGTGTCGCCCTGGCTGTCCTGGAACTCACTCTGTAGACCAGGCTGGCCTCGAACTCAGAAATCCACCTGCCTCTGCCTCCCTAGGGCTGGGATTAAAGGCATGCGCCACCACTGCCCGGCTGGTAAAGAACTTCTTACCCAGAGTATTTTAACACATGTGGAAAGATCAACGGGATACCTTATTTGAGAAACACAGCATAAAGTATAACCAAGGAGCCCATCCGTGTTACAAAATGCTCTTGAACTGCGCACACCAGTCACCCAGTGATAATCCTCCTTTTCCCTTCCCCAGTGAGCACTTGGAAATCTTTCTACCTCCAGTCAGTTTACTGAAACCATAGCTAGCGCTCAGTAGTTCCTGCGGCTAACACCTTATAATCCAGAGCAAACAACAGCCTTTCAGGGAAATTGGAAAGGAAGGCAGACCCAGTTCCACCCAGAAGCAGAGCTCATTTTGTTCTTCTAAAACCCATTCTTTAACATTTCAGCGCAAACCCTGTCTCGAAAAACCAAAAATAAATAAATAAACAAACAAATAAATAAATTCAGGAATGACAAAAATGTCTAACACATGACTTAATGAGGGGTTTAAAAATTAGATGAGACCCTGAAAATCAATTAAGACTGGTGAAGGTGGAGATATGGATGCAGGTGACAGGTACTGACTGTGAGGGGTGGGAAGCCAAAGTGCCAGATCCCAGGAGCAAGCAAGGCAGGAGGGGTCCGCCTTGGGTGATGGCCCGTGACATACTTCCACAGCAGCTGCTCCCTCTGTATTGCTTCCCGACACCTGTGTCAACCTGCTAACTAATAATGTCTCTGGGAATCAATGCATTCAACCAAGAAGCTCTGAAGACAGCTGGGTCTACACACAAATCCACCCTTTCCTGATGCTGTACATTTCAGGTATGTGCCCAGACAACACAGGGGGCTACATTCACCCCTACATCTCCTACATGATGATTTAAAAAAAAAAAATGCAGCAGCACCAAATTAATGACATTTTTATCAGAAATTATTACACCAAGGGAGCTTCAACTATAAACTAGCATCTTTGTAGTTACGGAGGATCATAAGGGACAAATGACTATAATCATACATACATACATACATACAATATATATATATATATATAATATATATATATATATCACAAAAGTGAATCTCAGATTTCAGTGATTAGCCACTTCTAAAATTAGACCCCTTGCCACCATGACTAGCATCACACAGGGTCCATACATCTAAGCACAATTCAACAGAAGCGAAGGAGGAACATCTTCACTGATAAAAATAAAAGATCACTACTGTGTAGCTCATAGGTATCCACAGTTATTCAAACAAATTGTTGTAGAAACTTGGCTACAAGGAAAAAAAATATTCCAAGGTGTGAGGTCAACAGAGGACAGAAGTCCAAGTCCTGATCAGGAGATGCATTTACAAGGACAGCTGAAAGCTTTAGCAATGCACGCATGTCTAAGCAACAGATAACGATCCAGAATGATCTGCATGGCCACTGTTGCAGTGCAAGTGGCTAATGGCTATCTGAAAGAGGTGGCCACAACATGATCTGGTGCTACCAAGGACTGGTGGATTTTATCAGAATGGAAACCTTAGGCTACACAGCTCAAGAAAGACATTAACTAAAAAGAACTAAAACCGAGCTGTCTACATGTCTGATGGAGACTCTCAGAACTTCCAAGAAAGCCGATAAAGAAGTTGAGATGTACAGATACTAGGAAATTGTTCTGGCTAGGCACTGAGTGCTGCCCACAGGTTGGCAGGAGCTGGTGGCCACTGCAGGAACTAGTGTCCCACCTGGCCAATGGTCATCGGGTTCAGGAAAGCATAATGAACAAGCCCTTTCTCAAAGGCAATCTGCCTTATAGCAAACCCTTTCTCTGGCTCAAGGAGGGAGCCCAGGACGTGTGGTTCCCAATTTTCCCTACTTCTAATTTGTTTCCATGAGATTTAAGTATTTTATAGAAAGCCAAAGAACTGAGAAAGAATATGATGACAAATTCAAGGGAAAAATAAAGCAAAAGAATACATGTGAACACCATTACGAAAAATACAGCCATCGTTAAGTAGGTAATACGAAAGTATTTGAGCTGGAAAGTACTTGGAAAGGTTATTGAAAATGTATGTGAGAAACTGACTTACTTTTAATTCTTTAAATCAAATTTTATCCATGTTTTGTGTGTGTGCACGAGAGCTCACGTAGGAATCGGAGCACAATCTGTAGACTCAGGCCTCCCCTGCCACTTTAGTTCCAGGAGCTAACCTTGGATTGTAAGGCTTAGCAGCAGGTGCTTTACCCACTGAGCCATTTTGCTAGCCCAAGACTGAGGATTTTTAAATGTCTACTTTCATTTTTGTTCTTTGTAGGTCTGAGGAGGTGACTCACGGTAGGCAAGCCGTCCCAGCAACCTTAATACGTGAGCACATAAGAAAGGGTCATGAAGTTTACATGAGAACATAAGAAAGGGTCATGAAGTTTACTTTCTCTGATCACACATTTAAGAATCCTCCTAGGGACCATTGTTTAAGAAGAGAAACCCAAGCCATGGAATGGATATGTTGAGTCTGAGAGGGCAAAGAAAATGTGAAGCAAAAGTACTAAGCTGGGTGTCTCCAGGATAGGTCACCTGATTCCTTGGGGCCTGTGAGGTACAGGACAGCCACTGCCACCAGTTTCTCTGGAACTGACAAGGTGTGACTGCCTCCTCCCAACAGGAAACCCTTTTTCTCTCTGTGCTCCTAACTTTGCCAGTTCTAATGCCATCCCCCACCCCCCATACCCCCCCATTTCACGGTCTCAGTGCCTGCATGCCTGCAGCTGCCTCTCACAGCCAAAGGTGGGGAAGATGTCTATCTGGGATGAGGAGATGTGTGTAGGTGTGCCAGAAACTCTTGCAGCCCCGGGGTGGAGAGATGAAAAACTTGCCCTGGCTTCCCACCTTGGGTAACACATCTACCTGGCAAGCTGGTCTACAAGTACAGTCTCTTCCAGCGAGCAAGGGTATAAACGAAAACACGGAGGCCCTGAGAAAGCATACTTGTGCACACTGTGACCACCTGGAAAACAAACCCTTCTTTTCCCATGGGGAGGGGAGAGCCAGTGTGTCGAGAAGAGAGAGAGGGTAAGGAGGTAAAGCCACACTAGACACAGGCCTATCTGTCTTGTCTTATTCACTGCTCATATGTGGGGAAAAAGTATAGTTAATACGTGTCCCCGAATACAGTGACTTCATCTTACTTTTAATCTGTTTAGGTGTCCTTTGGTGACAGTTGGCAGAGATGTTTGGAAGAGAGGCCTCACTAAGTTCAACTTGCAGGTAGCTGGCTCAAGAAGCCAGTTGGCTTAGTGACCTCACACTGAGTAAAACACCCAGGGTCTAGCATTTCTCACAGTGAGATACATGGATGTTTAAATGTAACACCTCAGCCTGACAGCTGGCCTTCCAGGGGGGCAAAGTGACTCTTTATGCACAGTGATGCAGCATGCAGGTCTTGGAAAATGCCCGAACACACAGGAAGGTTCCATCTCAGCTTTGCACAGTGCTGACCTACTGAACACAGGTCTGGGTAGGTCCAGCAATTCTCAGTAAGAAAATGAAGTATACCTCCCGAAGACTGGGTCAGTACCCTACTGTTTTTTGGAAGTGTCCTAGCTGATGCAACAACCCCTGGTGGATTCACACAGGATAGGGTTTGGGAAGGGAGTGGAAAGTGTCCCTAGTCTCTCTGTTTGCAATCTTTCTTTTCTTCTCCTCTTTCTGCACGACTGGATACTTGTATCTTGTCCTACCTGAGGCTCAAAGCAGTGGATTCAGTGGAGCTAGGACTGAAATCCAAACGATCCTTCTCTCCTTCTTGCTGCTTCTCCTCAGTATCACAGAGATAAAAAGGAGAAGGCTGCTCTGTGCTGAGATTCACATGAAGAAAACCTTCCCAATTTTTTTTTTTATTTTTAAAGAGAAAATGTTTACGACAGATTTAGGAAAAAATTCAGATTTTGCTTAGAATGTGTTTTGTAAGGACAATGTACCTCATTGCTTTTATTTTCATTTCCACTTTTTCTTTAAAGTCCTTAAAAGTAAATCTGTGCAGCATAATCTTAGGCCTTTGTTGATTTCAGCAACACAGATCAGGTCTTGAGACAGGGCGTCAAAACCAGGCTTTGGATACCTGGGCATCCTGGAGAGCACATAAGTAAAGCAGGACAGCAAGTGCTGGGGTGGAAGCCCACGAGTAACTGGCTAAACAGCATGAGGGGACAGTGCTGAAGTGCAGCTGAGAAACCCCACACCCCAGCTGTTCTCTTGAATTCCTGTCAGAGGATTGCCCCTCCATTTTGAAAGAACAAAGACTTTGGCTCTTATCAGATCAAGAAAACAGGCCTGGTTTTTGTTTTGTTTATATTAATTTGCTAATCTAAATGCACTGTAAATTGTTCTCTCTCTCTCTCTCTCTCTCTCTCTGTGTGTGTGTGACAAATTATTTGACCAAAAGTCTTCCAAATCCTCAACTATTTGAACAATGGACAACTACTGCCATGTTTGAGGTGTCTTATGACTGTTGTACTCCTAGATTTTTGGCAATGGTCTACCTTACAACTTCATAATCATCTGTCATATATGTATGTATGTATGTGTGTGTATATGTGTGCGTGTATGTATCTATCTTAAGGGTTTGTGTGTGTGTATGTGCCTTGAATTCTTGTGCATCATGTGCATGCACATACATGCAAGTGTCTTCAGAATCTAGAAGAGGGCATCAGATCAAGGAACTTGAGTCACATGGTTGTGAGCTGTCAGGTTGGTGCTGGGAACCGAACCCAGGCCTTTACCAGAGCAGTAGCTGCTCTTAACTGCCGAGCCATCTCACCAGCCCCCCTAATCGGTTATGTGTCTTTATAATCTAACTTTTACCACCCCCACAGTCTGAGATATATGAAAGAAAAGTTATTTATAAACATAGAGAAAGAAAGCTTTATTTTGAGATGTGGGATCTGCTAAGGCAAGAGGCAAGCCTGACATTTTACAGGGTTGAAGTATAAACATTTTGGAGATCCCCTAAAAAGTCTGTTGCGCTCAAGAGCAATGGCTTCTATTTTTAGATTTGTGACACTCCTGGGTGTCTCCAGTTATCTCCTGAGGTGTTGTAAAATTCCCTTCACAAAATGCCAAGTAAAATAACTTAAACTCACTTAAAAATATGCCACACATTTGTAGGCAAGGGAGGGAGTCAAATGAACAGCCACAGGACTTCAAAAGCTTGATCCTTGTCAATGATATTTAGTCTATGACAACTAAGGAGCAGATATAATAAATACAGGAAATTAAAGCAAGATGAGACAGATCATCTGTGGGGTTCGTGGCTGGGGAAGACAGGGAAGGAGGGGGTTTAGTTGGACACTAGGAGAAACTGCTCTGACTTTATTTACGAAAGGGAAGTTACTTAGCACTGACTGGTGCTGGCAGACCCTCTTGACACTGTCTTCCACCTTGCAGGAAGACATTGGTACCTTGCAGCTGGCATCGAAGGTCTCTCCCTATATACGATCAATTTCTTCAACATAAACCAGGCACACAGACCCTGGCTCAGGGTAAGCTTAACTTAATTTTGCCAACTTTCTTCTTAGCTTCTGACTTAAACTGTTAAAAGAGGGTGGGACTACACAGGGCTTATACAGCACTGTTCCGTAACAGCCAATCCTTAACGTCCTTGGTTACCAAAAAGGTTAGTAACTAAAGCACCATTGTGGGTTTGCCACTGGGAAGCCTGGCTTGTGGCCATTACATTTACTATGGCTTCTAAATCTCCAATAAAGTATGTTTCCTGATGGGCCACTGCCCCGGGCTTCACAGCTTTCTTTATTCAGAATACCCAATCTCGTCATCTGATGAATCTGAACGTGGATTTCTTTGGGAAGAGGCGCGCGCGCGTGTGCGCACACACACACACACACACACACACACAAGTACTCACAAAACAGCACTAGGGAAGGCACACATTTTTCTCATTAAGCAGGCTCGCCTTTTCTCCCTGGAGAACTTGATTTCACTGTTTATGTTTTATCTTTCATATCATTGTCTACTTAAGTTTAGACCCACATCTAATATGCCAGAGAAGATCTCTCATTAAATAATTTCAGGCCGTTAGCAACCCTGTTAATAACTTTCCAAGAAGACAGACAAATGGTTCCTCTAAACTAGGCCTTTATAACACATTTTATAAGTTGTCTGAAGGACAGAACAGCTTGAGTAGCAGGGGGGAGGGGAGACGCACACTTGCCTTGTTTGTAGCAGTTGCGCTGGACCCAGGGACCACAGGCACGTTCGTCACTTGAACGGAAAGGTAATTGTTGTCTATGAGTGGCCAGGCCCCTTCCACTTTGCATGTCTGGAAGTGATCCTTGAAAGTTCGAAGGTGAGGATCTCCGAACAAGCCACAGAAAAGGTAGTTGGGGGGTCTCTGGTCCCCTACCCTGTGTTCTCTGATGCCCCCATGGCTGTGGTAGTTGCAGGGGTCGTGGGTCACTTCCGGGTTGGTGGAGGATGTGGGTCCATCCTTGGAACAGTTCCTCTGGCTCATGAGGTCGCTGATACCTAACACAGCGGAATGGTACACCAGGTTGCCACGGCAGGCTTTTGAAGTTCGCTGGGTGCAGCCAGCATAGGCGCGAAGTGCCTTGCAAAACTCCGAGTCAAAGCTGTCGGTGGCTGAGTTCAGGTGTGAAGTCAGGGATACAAAGTCCGTGGTACATTTCTGGATTCGACACTGAGCAGGCTGCTGGCAATCACCTATGGGAAAGAAGGCAGGGTCAAGCATGTAACTGTGTCATCACTTCCTGGGCAGCATGAGAAGATGCTATTCTCCCTAGGAACTGTCTGTTCTATCTCATACACTCCCATTTTAAGACACCTTCACAAATAAGGCTATATTGTGTTATTATGTCTCTCAGATTAAGCCATCAGGAGAAAAACTGGATACAGTTAACTGAAACTTTGAAGCTTGGGCTCTGGTAACTGAACAAGAGTCTAGTTTAGAAATGCTTTCAGGTTAAAATTGCAAATGAGATATTGTTTCTTGTTTGCTATTGAAGATTCTTCTGCTCCGAAGCAAAGCCACAGATATGGGCTGTTTTGATTTTTCAAGCTGTTTGAATAATTTGCTTTGGAAAGCAGTGGAAGCAATACACTATGCACATAGCTATGATTAAAGCCCACACACCCGAAGAAAGGCTAAAATTCTAAATTATAGTTTGTTTAAAGTATCTTTACCTGGTTTTGTATGGCTACAGGGTAAGAAATTCAAAGGAAAAAATTCAAGTAGTAAGCCATTCTACTTTCCCAAAGTACATTACTAACGAGCTGCATCACTACACCCAGCCACAAGGCCTCAGCTTCTGAGACTTAAGTACTCTGCTAAGAAAGTGACTCACTTGACCAAGATCTGATTTTACTTCTCTCTTAGCACGTCCGTCACACAGATCTCAAGTAAACCACGACCGTCACACAGATCTCAAGTAAACCACGAGCACAAGACGACTAAAAAGGTATGCGACATCAACATTGTTTTTCAAAGTGGGATCAGGAACTAGAGAGCCAAGAATTCCTTGTGTCTGTGAGTGAACATACAAAACTCACTTTCCCTCTTCACTCAATTAATTAACAGTTTAGAGAAAAAGTTTAGAGAAAAATGAAAACCCAAGTATAAAAAGTCCTGTATTAAAAAAAAAAAAAAAATCCAAATGATCTGTCACTTGTCTCTAATATAACAACTCATGAAATGTCTCAAAGCACAAGAGAAAAAGACGAAACAAAACACTAAGTTAGTCAGGTGTACCAATCAATTATATATTAAGTGAGAAAGGGTTTACTGGAGAAACATTGGCCATCTTTTTAAAATTGTATAAAATGAACTGTAACATATATTTGCTACTTCAAACTCCTTGCAGGTGGTTAACTCATGGAAGGCTTAATTTCTTCACATCTTAGCAGCATCCTCTTCTGAAGAAAGTGGAAGTTGGTAACAGCTTCACAGTCTTTTCTAAGTATGCATGTCTCACATTTTATATTGGTGGTGTAGGGGTTGACATCACTGGATCACCCACTGGTTTTGGTTAGTTCTGTGTGTTTAGTATGTGTATGAGTGTTCTGATTGCATGTATGTCTGTGCATCACACGCATGCCTGGTGCTCTTGGAGGCCAGATAGATGATAGTGTTGGATTTCCTGGAACTAGAGTCAGAGATGGCTGAGCCATCGAGTGGGTGCTGAGAATCACACTGGGATACTCTGGACCAGCAGCCTCTTAACTGATAAGCCATCTCTCTGTAGAGCCTAGTTTTGCTTTTATTCTGAGACAAGGCAGGTCTCATTGAATTGTAGCGCAGGCTGACCTTGAACTTGCAATCCTTCTGTATCAGCTTCCAGGACATTGGATTACAGGTGTACGCCACCATGCCTGATTAAAGTCAGTGGGTTATTTTTTTAAATATGTAATTATTACAATATGTGGATACAATACACTTTAGGATATCAGTACTTAAAACTTCACCTGACGAAAGACATAATTTAATAATCGCTATATTGATTTGAAAGGTGCCTTAATGTTTTTAAGTTTTAATTTAAATGGTAAACTATTGCTGGCTTTAGCTGGAGCAAAGTGTGGGAAGGTAACAATCTGTCACTGTTGTGAGATGTCAAAGACCCAGTTGAGCCTTCATCTTCATTTTTACCAGAATAGAGGAGATTAAACAGATGTATTTACTTTCAACTACTTTTACTGAACAACAAAACGAGGACCAAATCAATCAAACCAATTCACTATCCCACCAGCCTTTAAGCTGTTGATAAAGGGAAAGGGGTATCCAAGGTCTTGCCTTGTCCTGGTGGGACTGCACACAGCAACTAGGGTTAAGGTCAGTCACTGAAAAAGCAGTGGGGGACAGTGATACCATTCTCTTCCTTTAAGATAGGGTACACAGCAAGCACAAGACAAGTAAAAGCAGGGCCACGATCACTCCTTAACCAACAGCTCTTGGACCTCGAATAATGACAGCAGTTGGAACTTTCCGCTAAACTTGTGGGGCCTATTTGTTCTTTTTATGGTCTATAAAATCTATCTGGGCATACAGCTACTTATAATTATTTCAAATAGTCATAAAATATCAAAAGTAAGGACAGCATGGAGGTTCAGAATCCCAGTGTTTAGGAGAGAGAAGCATTTATTCCCAGTGTTCTTCGTTCTGAACCCCCCCACCCCCCATGCCTTCCCTTTTTTATGGTAGGTAGGTGCTGACTGCTTTGAGAAATCACATACAAAACAGCTCTCCTGCTTTGGATGAGGGGCCTAGCAACCCTTGGCTGTGAAGAGGATCAGAGGGAGGAGGGCTAACTGAAGAGAAAATGCTTTGAGGTCAGCATTTTTAGCTCCATCACAGGCTCTGGTATAATGACTAATTTGTAGCATACACGCAGAAATATCTAAGCTTCATGAATTTATAATGACAATGCACACTTTGCCTGTTAGAAGCGGTAATGTAAGCCTCCTGTCAAAATGCCAAGACAATGCAGAGTAGAAACACTCTCCAGGATGTGGCCAAGGAGGCCATGAAGAGTGAGTAAGCAAGGAGGTCTGTATTTGCTATTCACTCACGAGCTGCAAAGGTCTTCTTAAAATAAAACCGTAAGAGAAAATACACGTGAAAACAAACAGGCCGTTTTCCAAGGGCGGAATTCAAAAGATGCCAGGTCATCTACAATTGGTGTGACTTGTACTTTCAGCCAGTTACTGTAAGTGCTAAAGGATTGGTGCTCTAGAGCTCTCGTTCCATTATTTTTTAATGAACATGAGCAAGACAGCTTCCTTCACCAGGGCCACAGCACAACCGCCAGGTTATCGGAAAGGAAATGAGATCTGTTGAAGCTGAACTGAGTGAACTCTGGAGCCAGATGGGGGCACAGAAGCAAATGATATCGACTCAGACGGAAAACATATGGCAGCCCATCTGCAAGTAGCACTTGCTTGGTTCCCTGGTCTGGAAAAGCACGCCTGCATTTCAGATAGACCCACTCTTCAAAGAGATCTCTCAAAACCAGCTCCACTTCAACAATTTGTTCTTAGTAACGAGAGCCCCGGGTTCAATCTAAATGTGAGCAGAGACTGAGTTACTGAAAGGAACCTCGTGTTCCAAGTTCTTTAACCGAAGCACCTTAATTCGGTAAACCTTTAGTCCAGTTTCCCATGCCTTTCACAGGGCAGCAAGGACGGCTTCACAGACTACTCTCCAACCCTGTCAGGACCCCATAGCAACCAATATCCAAGCTGCCAAGAGCTCAACTTAACCTTTCAGCTTCCCTTTCCTGAAACGCACAGTTTGACATAATGGATACATATTTCTCACCCCAACACTCCTGAATACTGGAACACTAACAAAAAGTTTCCACGAAACCGCATGCAGACATTTTTCTTAGGTTCTATCTAAAGCTACTAATTCAAAGCCTTAATTATCCCACAACTGGCTATTACATTTTAGTACGACCAGACCATTTCCCCAAGTGACAGTGTTACAACGCAGCTGTTAAAACACCTCGGAGAGTTGTCTCTTCAATGTCATTTTATTTCATACTTAAAAGGTCTCCCAGCTCCTTTAGCTCGGTTGGTATATCTTATCAAGTAAAAAGTTTTCAGTACAGTTGAGTGATATTAAACTAGATTTCTCCAGAGTAGAGCATTATGTCATCAGAACAAAGGGGAAAAGGGTCTCCAAGGAAATCTACGTAAAACAACGATCCTCTTAATTTTAGTATTAAAGGGAAATTCATGGCCTAGGCAAAGTCTTAAAAAGATATGGCACTTCCTCGTCAAAAATAGGCACCACAGTCACAAGGGTCAGGTTCAGCTATATCCGAAGGGCACATTCCTCAGTGCTGCATCGGCAGGGGCCGTGCCGACCTCCACACCGCAGCATGCATCTGTCAAGTCCGCTAGGAACCGAAAACACAAGGCTACCCTCAAAGCACGTCTTCAATTCGCCAAACTCTGCGCTGAAAGCAGCAGTGGCAAAAACGAAAGAGATTCCGGTTAACTTAAGTTTCTTCAGAATTTACCCCCAAACTCGGGTGAAAATCTTTGCACCGTGTGCGATTCCGGGCCTCGCCACCACCCCCAGCTGTAGAGGAGCTGTAGAGAGCTGCACAGGGCTCCCAGCCTCCGCTCGCAGGCGACCAGGGCGGCGGAAATCCGATCCGCAGCGGGCTCCAGAAAACACTCCTGCCGAGAGCAATAAAACCCCGGGGTGTCTGTCCCGCTCGCGGCCCCCGCACGCTGGGACCCGACCACCGGCTGTCGCGGGCCAAGGCCAGAGACGGAGGGCAGGAGCGTGAACCCGCGACGGTGATCGCCCGCCAGGGCCGTGGAGTTCCGGACTCAGAACAAAGCCCGCGCGGCCCGCTCCCCACCCGGCCTGCGCCTACCTGCATGGAGCAGCCCAAGGCTGAGCAGCAGCAGCAGCAACAGCGGCGGCGGGGGCGACGGCGGCCAGAGCCCGGGACGGCGGCACAGCTCAGCCCCGGCGGCGGCGGGGGCGGCGGCGCAGGAAGGTGCTGCTCTCACGCCCATGCCCGTCCATGCAGGTCTCGTGCGCTCCTGCGAGGGCGGCGGCGCGGGCGCAGTGGTTGGGCCGGGCCTCGGGCTGCGGCATGGGCCGGGGCGCACGCCTCGTTTCCTCCTCTTCCTCCTTTCAGGCCAGGGTTCGAGACCGTCCGCCACCGCCGCGATGAGCAGGGCGTCGCGAGCGGAGGGAGGCGGCAACAGGGCGCAGAGACATCCAGACGGCCGGACGCGGCGGGCAGGCAGAAAGAGGCAGGAGAAAAAAGATACAAAGACCGTGAGCGAGCGCCGACAGCGGCCGGGAGCTCAAGGGCGGCTGAGCCCCAGCTAGCGTGGGCTCGGCGTGCGTGGATCGGAAGGACCTCACCAACCGTAGCAGGCAACGGCCCGGAGAGCTCCGCACCGCGGCCTGCGCGGTCAATCAATCTCAGTCCCGCACTTTCGCCCCGCCCCGCCGGGCTCCCACCAATCCTCGGAGGCTCCGCCCCCGGCCAACCTCCTCCTCCACTCCCCATTGGCTGCGAGCGTGCCTCCCGCCCTTGCGTCTCACTCAAGTTCCGTGTCCGCCGCCCGCGGGTGGGGCAGCTTCGCTAGGGCCCAGCCTCCCTCCTGCCGGCTTCCTTGTGCTTTTTCTCCTCCACCCCTTTGCGCGATCACGGTTTTCTGGTACCCAATAGAAATGGGAGACAGCGACTCTCGCTTGGCCCGCGTTCCAGGAGAACCGGCCTTTAACCTTTCCTTGAATTAATGAACTTCAGGTTCAGTTTCCTTCTAGTTTTTTGTTCGTTGTTTTTAATGACCCTCTCTAACCCCTTGTCCTATCCCTGAAGGCTTCAGACACTTGCAGGAAGCCAGCGCCTCCCCAAGCTCTGTGTAGCAGATTCCTCCTACCCCCCAACCACCCCTGTCTCAGACAATCGCAACTGCTGGACCTCGAGGGCAACCTTGTTGGGGGTCTCTTGTCAAAACAAGAGTCCAGCCGAGCCGCGTTATATACTCAGATGACACCGAGGTCCGTAGCAGATGGGTGGACTGAGACGGTACCTGCGAGCTCCCAGCGGAATTCGCTGGCAGCTGCGTGAGGCTCTGGTGTTTTGGTTTCTTTGACATTTTCCCAGCTTCAAAGCGGAGAGCGGGAGTCAGGGATTGGGCGAACTTCAACGTGTTCGGTTACAAGGTAATTAGATTAATGAGAGTGGTGAGTTTTTATGCAGTGCAATTATGCCACGATTTCTTGTTGCTCGGTAGCTTTTTCACAAGTTTCCAGTCTAATAGGTCTGTTTCTACTCGAGTTGTCCTCCAAAACCTAGGGCAAACCCCCTCAAACTATCTCTAAGGAAAAGGGCTAGTAAATGGAGACAAAAGAAAGCACTTGTGGAGTTGACGATAGGCTCCAATTTGTTATCAGTTACTGTGAAGTGGTATCTCCTCTGGAGAGTGGCGTCAGTGCTCCTAAGGAGCGGCTTTACTTTCCCCCTGCCTCTGCCATTCTCCAAAATGTTGAGGACTGGCATTTAAAATGCACTTAGCGCAATCTAAATTACAGTTTGCAACTTTACCTGCTACATTACTCAGAATCTCTAATTAGGAATCTCCTATCAACCACAGACACATTAATATTCCACATGTTACAGTGTGCTAATCAATGAACAACGATAATTGGGGGGCAAGCCTTAGGTCTCACCATCTCACTCATTAGACACATTGTGAATTCCTCAAACCACCAGGTCCCTAATGAAGGGGACCTATCTGTTTTTACTGTAATTTTTCATTACTTATTACAGGCCATGATGATTCAAGTGGTAAACACACCTTTCACTACTCAAGATATAATCCAAGGCTTATGTCTATCTTTAATATGCTTAATAATAGCTTCAGAGTTGCCTGGAGAAATGATTTTTCATGGGGGGAGGGCTGGAAGAATCTGACAGTTTTACATAATGGTGCGTACTAAATGCTATCAGGACAAGCATTTTTACCATCTTGCCGTTACTACATATCATCCATGAAATACAGTTCAGAAAATTATTAATAAGTATCTTTCTTTTAAAGAGTGATCACGTGACATTCTTCTTAAAAGTCCTTTTAGCTTGGAGCTGGAGAGATGGCCAATGGTTAAGAGGAGTGGCTACTCTTCCAAAAGACCTGAGGTTTACTTCTCAGTGCTCACTGGCAGCTCACAATAGTCTGTAACTCCAGTTCCAGGGTGAATCCCCTTCATCGTCACAGGCACCAAACACATACATGGTGCACAGACATACATGCAGGCAAAATGTTCTTACACATAAAGATTTTAAGTGCTTTTAGATAGCTGACTAACAGCAAAATGTAGAGTTTTCTTACCTCAGTATTTAATTATATCCCAAAAGATATCTTATGTTATTATTTCATTTCATATAAACAAAAGGGTAAAGATCAGCACATTCAATTTGGAGTCCCTCTGCTGATGGCTTTGCTTTTCTTTCGTTCTTTCTTTTTTCTTTCAATACAAGGGGCTCTAGATAGTCTTATCAGTAGAGGGCGCCCTTGAGTTGCTTCAAATCCTGATGTTAAGGGAAAAAAAAACTGTTGGAGGGGGGATCATCTCTAAGGTGTTTTATTGCTCCTCTGCTGTAAAATTTGACAAGCTTAAGACATGGATGTCTAACAGTTCACTTTTTTATTACTGTGTAAGTGTTCAGCTTCGAGAGGAAATTTTTTTTTTAATTAAAGTACAAGGTGGTTCCTATTTTCATGACATTGGGTCCGTTGACACAGTCTGGGGTGAATCTGGATGTTAGCAAGATTTGAAATCAGCTTGGAAATCCAGAGCATGTTGAATGGTTGTTTATAGGGCAGCCCCTCTTCAAGCTCCCGTGAAGCATGTTTAAGCAGAATTTGGGACTGGACAAGAACAACCCAGGGAGGAAGCTAGAACAAATGTGAGGATTATAAAAGTTTTACATTTTAATTAGGACAAAAAAAGTGAGAGGATGGCGATTTGAGCAACCCCAAAAATCCACCTGGTGTCTTGCCATCTACATTCGTTCTCTCTTCCTCTTTGTTTTCAAAGAGACCGGAACAGTACATCTTAAGCGACCCAGCAAAGCATACTACACCATGGGCATGCAAACGGGTAATTAAAACGAATGCCAGAAACGTTAATAGATTCTAAACATGATGCAGCTTCATTTACCAAATCCTTACATAGTGTCTTAACTGTTCCCCAGGTACTGTATCTCCACCCCCAGAAACCTAACAAGAGGGTCTCTGCTTAATGGCTCACCCAGGGCAGAGAAGCCTGCAATAAGCGATTTGTGTAGCCCATTCCGGAGTAAGGGCTCCCCTGCTGCTCGTTGCTCCACAGTGTTTGAAAATAAGGGGCTGGAAGAGCCCAGAGTCCAGGAGCCCAGCAGCTTGTAGCTCCTGGCTTGTACTTACATCATTCTTAACCCTTCTGCACCTGGAAGGGGCTCAGCGGGATCAGGATGCCCCCGAGCTCCGGAACACGCAGGACCTAGGTGTAAAAGAAGAGCCCCAGGGCTCCGTGTGAGCGCTGAGCTCTTGGAGAAAGAGAGAGAGACCACGGAGAGCGCAAGGGGTTCATAACTCGTGCTTACATCCCTGGCCCCTTGATCCCTAACAGACTCCAGTAAGGCTTGCTTCTGGCTCTCAGGGCTAGAAGCGGCAGGTGCAAAAAGCATTTGGGAGCCGCTTGCCAGTGCTTGGAGGTAATGTGCTTCCTGTCCATTTATCTCAGGAAACCAGCGCAGCCTTCCCTTCGAAACAAAATTAACCTCTCATTAGCCAGCCACTAACTCCCAAGAAGGCCTTAAAAGCTTTACCCTCTCACTAATGTATTTAGGTTTTTCTTCCAGGCAAATGAAGCCGAGGCTGTACTAACATCAGCGCCAGGGGTTCCTATGAGCTCCCTTAGGAGCCAGCTGCCAGCCTTTCACCAGTTGGGAAATTGGCCAACACAGGATCCCGACCCAACACCCCTGAACGAACTTCACACACACACACAGAGAGAGAGAGAGAGAGAGAGAGAGAGAGAGAGAGAGAGAGAGAGAGAGAGAATACGTTTTTCTCTGTTTTCTTGGGCTCCTTTCACATTAAAGCTTCAGCTCCATTACCCCCAAGGAATGGGGAAACTTCAGTGGCCAGCTGTTCCCAGGTCATGGGAGGCGACTGTCCCTTGGGAAGCGTTCACGAAAAACTGGGGGTGAGCTTTCCTTAGACTCTAGTCGGTTCCAGGCATTGCGAATTAAACATGGCCAGGAGCTTTCTCACCTGAACCCCACAGCCCGGAGCCTGGCAGATTTATACCACACAGGTGGACCAAGACCTAAACAAAACAGTCCCGGCCGCTGCCTGCCATTCGCCCCCCACGTCCTCCGGGCCCACCGCAAACTTCAACAAAATAAACAACTCACCACAGGCATGCCCTTGTCTGCAGCGCGACGCTTGCCAGCTGGGAAAATAAGCCGCAAGCCACGCGGCCGGGGCGCAGGGGGGAGGCCACGCCGCGCCCGCCACTCTGCCCCAGGTGGGCGGCAGGCGGCCGGCTCCACCCGGGGGCCGCTCTCCAGATGCCGGTTCCGGAGTGAGCCCCGGGGCAGTGCTTGCACCCCGCCAGCCAGCGGGGCCTCTGTGTCACCTAGGGCGGGGAGGCAGGTCCCTCTCCCCAACTTCCTCCAAACTGCTCTCTTCCCACTCCCGCCCCCCCGGCCGCCGCCGCAGACAACCTCCGCAGCGCCGGTCCCCACTCCACCGCGCTACCCTCCTGTCCTGCTGGAGACCCCACGACCGGGAGCGTGGGACGCCTCTACCCCTGCTTCTGGTCCCGCTCTCTCCTCTCCCGGGGTCTTACACCCGGGCTGGCACAAAGGCGCCTTTCACGCCGTCAGCGCCGCCCTCTGCAACGCCCTCCAGGCCCGCAGCGCTGCCTTTACCCACCCGGCGCATCACCGTCCTGCTGCGGACTCTGCCAGTTGTCACCGGGACGCGTGCGGTGTTTGCACTCCGCTCCGCCACAAGGGCGGTAGACACTCTCCCCTCGCTTTCCTCCTCGCTTTCTACAGCTGTCCATCAGCGCCCCCAAAAGCACGCCCCTCCAACTATCCTCTAGGGTCTTCCTGCTGTGTTAAACTATGAAGGTGGTGACAGGGATGGTCCTCTGGACGTGTGCGAACGTTAGAGTGTTATATCGTTCCTGTCCACCCGAGGTGCCAATATGACTTGGCCTCACGTCGAGAGAAAGAAACCCCTTAGACCCAAATGAGAAAATGTGTTGTAAAAGAACTGGCTCAGGAAATGTTTCAGGGCGACAGTCCTTTCCATCCTGTGGAAGGAGATGTGGGAAGGGAGATCGAGCTACGTTCTCCAGGGTGGTTCCTGAGCTTCACAGGTACTCATTCTAGAACAAGAGTGCGGTTTTGCTTTGTTTTCTTCAGTTAAAACAAAACTAATCATCAGGACTCAGGTAGATAAACCTTACCCTCCTGGATCGCCTTCTCTCCGCTAACCTTTACCTGCAGTTTCTCCATCTAACGGTAGGGGCAGCATAGGGTAGTATAAAAAGCGCGGGACTTCAGCGGGTTTACCTTCCGAACCTTGGGTTCACTGTCAAGAACAATGTAGAAAGTTGAGCACGCAAACCCCCCAGGTTCAGAAATTCAATGACAAAAGACTCCTCATTATATTCCATGTCTGGATGTTTGCATTTCATTTTTAGTTATCTTCTCTAAAACCAAACCAAACCAAACCAGAAACCCCCTGAGCCTATTTAAGGTGTCTGTACTGTAACACTGAAACCTGCTCTATTTGGTATTGAGAATGAAAAAAGAAAAAAAAAAAAAAGGTGGCGGTGGTGGTGGGCTCAGTTCCTGGTCCTATAGAAGCAGGAATTTTAATGTCCCCACTTGTTTTGCCTTTGAAAAGCCACTTGAGTAATCAGCCCGACCGAGCTTTAATTTAGAAGCTAAAGCCTCCTGTGTGTTTCCTTTCCCCCAACACAAAGACAAGCTGCAGCATAGCATAGTGTTGAAAAGGAGTTCAAAGGAAATCCAGAGAGCCAGCCCAGAAGACCCAGGCTTCTGATGCAGCCCAGTTCTTCACCCCTCTGCCCAGCTAGCTAGACTTCACATAAACACAGACACAAACCACCACAATCCCCTTTCCCAGAAATACTGGCCAGTGCAAAAAATGGCTGCCAACTGTTATGCAAATCACCTCAGCTTATATTTATTGAAATCATACATTCAACTTTTCCACAAATCTCATTTTTCAGGTCCCACTTTGGAATCTTGAGCTTTAGTTTCCTCTGTGCTGAACTGTGCTTTGATTCCTTGTAGAATCTTTGAAATGAATGCACAAAAAGGCAGAAATTTCATGAGGGGCTACTATTTTTTTTTTTTTAAAAGAATATCTGAATTTTTAAATCCTTCCTTACAAGTTACCTGACTACTTTTGATTAAGAAAACTGTAGAAAGTTTGTAACTGCCACAAGTGGATGCCAGTTGGTGAAATGTGTCAATTTTCTAGATTCCTGCTTTGTTGGGTATCTGAATGCACTGCCCCGGGTCTCTGATCAAACTTGCTGCAATCATTCATGGTAGATTTTAGTTCACAGGTCGCTTCTCCCCCCCACCCCCTTTTTTTGTAAACTCTGATGTATTCTTACAGATTTTTTTACGGTCCTTAGAGTATTCTTCAGCTAGGTCAGCCTAGAGTGGGTTCTCAGGCTGGGGGTCGTTCGCCAGTGCTATGAGGGACTAAATTACTTGGCCAGTCTTGGTGGCTAGCTTCCAGTTTTCAGCACTAATTACTGGCAGACAGGCCTGCCCCTTCTCATCAATGTCAGAGTGGTAAATCTTTGTTTTAAATGTGATGTTGGGTGGTTTGAATAGATAAACTGTTGGAAAGTTGATTTCAATTCTGAAGGCATCATATGAGGGCTGTCAGGAACAATAAGCCCTTGCCAAGTCGACAAATTAGCTTCATCAACCTGGGTGTTACGAAAGATTTCATCTCACATTTGCGGATCTCTTCAAGGTCCTTCATCAGCCTCCTGCTGGCCGCCATGTTTTAAGTGCTACTTTTAAACTACACACCTTATCTCCTGGTTTAACAACCTAAAACCACGCCTAGCTTTTACTTAGCAATGTACACTTTTAAAATAGAGTTAGTAAGGAGAATTTCCTTTAGTTCAAATTTATGGGGAAGAGTCATGACAACTTAATACAAGAATACATTGTTTAATGATTAAATCAAGGTAGTTGATATTTCTATCTTCTCTAACAAGTACCTTAATACACAGGATAAGAAGGCCCCCCCTTTAAAAATATTTGTACATATTTATGGATTAAAGTGTGATGTTTCAGTACAGGAATACAACATCAGGGTAATTAATGTTTCCATCTCAGCATTACTTTGTGTTTAAGTACTCCTTGTGTTACAAAATACAAATTTCTTTGAATAATAAACAGTAGTGAGAAATGTGAACTTTTAAAATTCTATTGCTATTATGTAAAACATTTTAACTAAGAAATGATAATTACATATATTTATCATGATAACACAATGCTTTAAAGTTGGTATACATCGTAGAATGCCCAAATTTTATTTTTTTATTTTTATTTTATTTTGGAGTGGGTGAGAATATTTACCATCTATTCACAGTGATTCTCAGAGTTCCTTCAGGTTCTTAGCTATGGTCAAATATACTGTATAACAGTATCGACTTCAACACTCTGTCTCATTCATCTAGGCTAAAATATTTAAGTCTAATTAGATCTTGGATACCCCATCAATAAAAGGATATCACTTGTGTTTTTCATCTTCAAATTCCTTATCTTGCTTAAAGCTACACAGTCCTTACAACCTCAACTCATGCTGACGTCCCCTCCTCTTAAACCAAGCCAAATAAATTTGAAGATTGGCGTAGAAAGGGAGCAACAGTGCTGATGAGATGACATCTGCCTCTATGTTTGCCTTGTAAGCAGGAGAACCTGATTTGGATCCTCAGAATATGAACACACACACACAGACAGACACAAGACACACACAGACTCACACACACAGACACACACACAGAGACATACATACACACACAGACACACATAGACACACAGACACACACACAGACACAGACACACACAGACATAGACAGGCACACACACAGACACACAGGCGCACACACACACACACACACACACACACACAACAAACACGGGCTAAGAAGCCTGTTTTTCTCCCCAGTAAAATTCATTGTTTTTCTCGTGACTGTTAAGAAATGTGCTGGGTTTCCCCAGTAAAAGTACAGTTTGAGGAATATCCATTTAAAGGCGATGAAAGTTGAAATTTTAATAAGCTTAGCTAATGATCCAGTTCTCCAGTTGTAAATGCCATAGCCTGCTTATTTTTGATGTTTTTACAATTTCCCTGCTGTGGGCATCTTCTCTACTACCATGAAATACAAGGAGCTGAAGAGATGACTCAATAGTTAAAATTGTTCCCCAGTTTCCCAGAGGACCCAAGTTCTGTTCCCAGTACCATGTCAGGTGTCTCACACCTTAACTTTAGGGGATCTGATGTCTTTTTCTGGCCTTTGTTGGCACTTGTACACAAAAAAGAAACATACAGACCTTTTTTGGTTTTTCTTGCATTTCTTTTCATGTGTATGTTGTGTGTGCATGTGGGGTGTGTGCATGTGGTGTGTGTGTGTGTGTGTGTGTGTGTGTGTACTTACACATGTGTGTATCTGTGAGTGCCAGCCAGAGGTCAAACTCAGGAGTTGTTTCTCAGATACCATCTGTTGGGTACTAGCCTCAGGTCATGAAGAACTGAATCAGGCAGTAATGGTCAATAGCCTCTAGCCGTAAAGATTTGCTTGGCTCCCACCTAATCTGTCGGCTTCACCTGCAGAAACACTATGTCCTGGTATGGAAAACAACCCACCCTGCTCCCAACTCAAACCACAAAAAATAGCTGTAACTTCCTGGTAGCTATCTACATGTATAGACAAATCTCCCAGCCCCTGTACATGTACTTAACCGGCATCCTATAGAAAGCTTGGATTCACTCACTGTTCTAGTACAGAAGTCTCAGCCTGCTGAAGTCAAAACTGTAGGCTTCTCTTCCTCATTTTTCTATACTATCTGTATCTTTTCCATGAGACACGGTCTCTCCCTTGGTAGAGAACTTAACAATTAGGCTACATAACCTGGTTGGCCCATGAGTTCCAGGGGTCTATGTGGTCTCCCTTGGAGCTCTGAGGTTACAAGTGCACACCACCATGCCTTTTAAAATGTGTGCTGTAAGGATTCAATCCAGGCTCTTACACTCCCACAGCAAGCACTTTGTCTCTAAGGGACCCCCCCCCCCCCCCCCCCCCCCCCCCCCCGTTTTCTTTTCTCTTCTTTGCTCGCATGTTTTGTTGAAAGTCTTCGAATCATTTTCAGATTATGCTCAACTTGTTGGGAACACACCCGGCGTGGTGGAACAAAGCCCCACGTGTCCTTCCCAGGGCACTGAGGCTCTGGGTGGGACAGGACACATGGGAAGTGACCACGCATCTTCCCCCACAGTCCGATGAGCAGGTGGGGGCCGAGGGGTGCTGCAGACGGGTTAGCCAGAGCACAGCTGGGGTTCCTTCCGGGACCTGGTCTCAGCTGCTTTGGGCGCAGGGCTAGCTGCTTAGGCTTGGGTGAATGGGTATCGTCTAGGAGCACTGGGATTCCCTCGGTGGCGAGAGATTAGCTGCAGCTCATTAATCAAGGGCCGGATCCCTTGCTTCCCATGGCGGGTCCAGATGAAGAGATAGTCCATAAATCTAAGGCGTTTATTTTCATCAAGTGGAAAGTGACATGGATGGAACTGTATCTCCCTCTTCTCCCAGAGAGGCAGGGCAGATATAGTAACTGGGAAGGGGCATGGCTAAGCCTCTCGGTGTCTCACTAACATGGGGACAGCTTGGGGCTGTGTGGCCACACCTCTACTGGGGCGTGATATGTGACTGTGACTGTGGCTGGAGCCAAAAAGCCTCCCGGGAGCTTTGGCATAACATTTCCTGTCCCGTGCGAATTACTTTGTGGGGTCTCCCAGAGCTTGCCTGTGCTCAACCCGTGTGCTAGACTGCCTGCCAGATCACTGCCCCACATCAACTCAGTAGCCCAGTTATTCACTCATAATATTTGAGAATTGTTATTGCTCACAAAACATGTGACACTAAATAGTAGCAGTTCTAATGATATGATTAGTAAGGCATATAATATTTGTAATAATAGATAAAATGCTATGTGAAGTATGTTTTAATAAATATGTCTTAGTTGAACCTTATTGAAGTTTATGTTTTTATCTTACTGTTCCAGCTGAACGGAGAAGGTAGATCTTCCTTTAAATTTAAGATGGCAAAGATTTGCGTTGTTTTTTATCCTACTGTACAAGGAGCCTTCCTTTCTTTCTTTTTTAAAATTTATTTATTTTATTTATATGAATACACCATTGCTCTCCTCAGACACACCCCAGAAGAGGGCATCAGATCCCATTACAGACGGTTGTGAGCCACCATGTGGTTGCTGGGAATTGAACTCAGGACCTCTGGCAGAGCAGCCAGTGCTCTTAACCGCTGAGCCCTCTCTCCAGCCCCAACTCAGGTTTCTTGCGTCGCCTTTTATAGTGGCCAAAGTATGGAATTCTGGAAAATTGTAAGTGTGAAATATAAAACTTGCAGTCACAGAGATAAGGAACAGAAGAAAGTGTAAGTGCGCTGAGATTAGGTCTCTGGGAATGGACTGGCCTAGCATGCATGAGGCCCTAAGGTTGATTTCCCCAGCAGAAAAATAAAAAAATAAGCAAACAAATAACACAAGCTTTATGTTCTGTTAGTATTCTAAGCCCGATAGTCAAAGGAAATCCTGCAGTGCTAATGTGTTCCTACAGACGTACATAATGAAACAGATAAGTGGATGCGTATTAAATTAATAAAGTCTTAATTTGTGAGGAATATATGAATAAAGGGAAAATTGACAACAATTTCTTTGAAGTATCATAAGAAAATATTTTCAGGTTCTTTTACTATTAGGAAAACATGATGTGCTGTTTAGCCATCCACCTCTCTGGAAGACAGGAGAAGAACAGACTACAGTTGGAGACTTTAATCAGACCCACACATGCAGACTAGTTTTAGATCTTATAAGTCTTGAGGAAAACCTGTCCCAAAGGCATTCACACCCTGCCTATGACAAAAGAACTCCAAGAAGCTGATAAAGAGCCTTTGTAGAGAAGTAAATAATGAAGCTGCACTTATATGTAACAATTTAGACCAACCAGCATAATTCATAGCTTTGTTCAGAGACAAAGATCTTTATGCCCACATTCACCTATATTCATAATGGCAAGAACGTTACAGAAAACGTTCAAGTGGAAGATACTACAATCAGCCATTTTTAGTTTTAGATTTCTTTTTTTAAAAATTGATTATTTTATTTATTTACATGTCAAATGCTGTCCTCCTTCCCCGCCTCCCCTCAGCAAACCCCCTATCCCATCCCTTTGTTTCTAAGAGGGTGCTCCCCAACCCACCCACCTACTCCCGCCTTATCTCCTTAGCATCCTCCTATGCTGAGCATCAAGCCTCCACAGGACCAAGGGCCTCCCTCCCACTGATGCCAGATAAGGCCATCCTCTGCTACATATCCAGCTGGAGCAATGGACTGGCCCATGTATACCCTTTGGTTGGTGGTTTAGTCCCTGGGAGCTCTGGCGGATCCAGTTAGTTCATCTACCATCAGTCTTTAAAGCACCACAAAATCTGTGTGCGAAATGGAAAACTGGAACCCTTTATTCTAAGAGCCTATTATACCCATTAAGAGTTTAAATTAGGAAAACCACTGAGTATATTTTAATATACAGATAAAATATGCCTAGACCAATACTATAAAAACTTGCAAGTATATTTTAAGATAATTTGATAAATTATACTAAGTACATAGAAATCATTGTCAAAAATATTACAAACCTAAAAATATTAAACATTCTCCTTTTTCTTCTCTTATTTCATCCTCCTAAGCTCTTTGAGACACATTGAGTAGTAGCCTCAGGTGGTATTCAGTGCCAGAGTCAAGTTGATAATGAACACAGAGGAAACAGTACATGCTAATAGGACATTTGCAGGGAACTCTGGCAGGATTTAGGAGTAAGGCTTGACTCAAAAGATGGCAGCTTGGAGCAGGAAAGGATTGCCTCAAAGTCTAGGTTCTTGCTATTGGGGTTGCTTTGCACTTTTCAGCGGCCACAGCTGGAGTTGTCCATCACCGAGGGATGTCAGGAATGCATGATGGGTGAGGACTTCTATTGAAACACAAGTTTTCTTTTCCTCAGGACCCTGAAGGAGTGGGCCTGGCTGGGGAGGTGAGGAGCCATAACTCTCCATCTCCTGGAAAGGATTTCACATTCTTCACATTTGCTCCTTGTGAAAGGAGGAATTGGATACACGTCAAACCTTACTTGTTTTGTTAAGCAATGCTTTATTTGTTTTGTTTTGCTTTCAGATAGAGTCTTGCTTTGTAGTGAAGAACCATCCTCCCTCTATCGTCAGCTTACAAAAGTCATCTTATAGTAAAGACAAACTAGGTTCATTCTTGTGTATGATGAGACGTGTTGCCCCACTGATAAGTTATTTTTCTGCCAGTGAAGTGAGCCAATTCAAGCCAGATTAGATTATATCAAATGCAGCTTTATTGGGAAGCTGCTCTTGGGTGAATTCACTGGCCCCAAGGAAGGAGGCCAGGCTAAGTCACCATTGGAGGGAAGGGGGGGGGGGGAGAGAAAGAAAGAACACACACTCAGAGACAGAGACAGGAGGAGGGGAAGAAAGAGGGGAAAGTTCACAGTTGAGGGCAGGGTATGCCAGGAAGGAATGGAGGAATGCTGGGAGAGCCTGGAAGCCAGGTTTCCTTGGGTGTGTAAAATATGCACCTCAGTCCCTTGTCCCAGGGCCTGAAACCAAACACTCACCTACAACCTTAACTACAAATGGTTCTGTACTGCCTTTTCCATGAATGGCAACCATGTCTTTGTTTTAAAAAGTTAATAACCAGTAGAGAGAATCTCTTGTGAACTGTGTATAAGCATCACCTGACAAAGAAGCCTATGACCAATGAGCTAAGGCAGGAAATAGGAGGTGGGGCATCCAGCAGGGCTAGAGAGAATTCTGGGAAATAATCAGAGACGAGGGAGATTCGCCCCTGGACCTCTGAGGAGACAGACGTAAGAAGAGACCATCATGTAGCTGAACTAAGGTTAGAATGAAAAGGTCACTCAGTTATGAGCTAGTTGTAGAACACGTTAGAGCTTATGGCCTAAGCATTCATTAACAAATAATTAGTCTCAGCTTTCTGGGAATCCAGTGGTTGGGAAGAACAGCCTAAACGTTACAGTAACCATCTTGCAACCCTACCTTTGTTCCAAAAGGGTTGCTATGGCTACCGTCTTCTGACCACCTGTCGTTACGGTCAGCCTGCCATCATGCCTTTGTTTCAGGGGTTGTTATGATCATACCTGTGCTCTGCTCCTGTGACCCTGCCTATTTCACCCACCAAATGCCCCTACTTCTGAGCCATAAAAACCCATCCTCCTCACAGCAGTGGTGACTTCTTAAACCTCACCCTTCACCTTAGGGGAAGGCAGCCCTTGTACCAGGGTAAAAAAAAAAAACAAAAAACAAAACAAGACAAAAAAAACTTGCTTTAATTAATTGCTTGCTTTAAGTTACTTGCCCATGATGATTTGGGTTGGTGGTCTTTCTCCTTCCATCATCGGGATTAGTGGTATGCCAGGCTGGCCTTGAACTTATGACAGTCCTCCTGACTCAGACTCTGAAGTGCTGGACCACATATCTAACCAATAATTTAATTTTAGTTTCTTTTATTTTTCAGTACCTAAGACATGAAGAAGTCATATTTTACTACTAATAGTGGCTTTACTAACAATTTCTGGTAGTAATTTCCTATTAAGGTTATTTAGGATGCAGTTGACTTTGGTCGTATTCCCTCCCAGATGCCAGAATTCTAATTGTCCTCCAGAGAGTTGTTCTAAAGGACAAAGCCCAAATAATCAGAATGTGTGTGCACTCACAATACTTAGAAACCTATGAGAATGGGTTTCTAGCCATGGCTTTGGTAGCTTATAACTCATGGTGCCAGAGTACTGCTGGACTCAGTGTTTAAAACTCACCTCTGGACCCAGGTGTGATGGCAGGAGCCTATAATCCCGTACTTGTGAGGCAAATTATATAGCCTATATCTCAAAGAAACAAAACAAAGCTTAACCTTTCTAATATTTCTTAAGTCTTTGTGTATCTCTTGGCTTTCTTGTGCTCCTTCATATGGTGATATAGGCTGGCATTATGCTATGGTTAGTCCCCCCCTCCCCCCGAATCATATCTTTGAACAACCCTATGAGGGTCAGGGAGTGAAGTATGGTGGTCTAAATACGCTTGGCCCAGGGAGTGGCCTTGTTGGAGGAAGTGTGTCACTGTGTGGTTGGGCTTTGAGATCCTCTTCCTAGCTGCCTGGAAGTCAGTTTTCCCCTGGTTCCCTTCAGAACAAGATTAGAACTCTCAGCTCCTTCTCCATCTGCCATGCTTCCTGCCTTGACGATAATGCACTGAACCTCTGAAGCTGTAAGCTAGTCCCAATTAAATGTTGCCTTAAGAGTTGCCTGACACCCCCCCCTCCCCCGATACTTCTGGAGACTGATCCTCCAACTAAAGAATACACATGGAGAGACCCATGGTGCTGGCCACAAATGTGGCAGAGGGGGGTCTTGTTATCCGTCAGGGGGAGGAGAGGCCCTTGGGCCTGAGGGTGTTAGATACCCCAGTATCTAACAGAATGACAAGGAGGAGTGGGTGGGAGGGTAGGTTGGAGAATATCCCCATATTGGCAGGGGGAAGGAGGAGGGAATGGGGAGGTTCCAAAGGGGAGATCTGAAACATTTGAAATGTAAATAAAATATGAAAAAAAAAAAAAAAAAAGGATGAGATTAGCATCTCTGTCTAGCTCCTGTGCCTGACAGTGTGGTGAAAGTATGTCAAACATTTTTAAAATATCAATAATTTGTATATATATGTACATCTAGATATATAAACACATAGGCATATTAGCAAAAGATCTGGTAAAGAATGTTGTGCAAATAATGTGCAAAACAAGTAAAATTGAAATTTGGGCTTTTACATAAAATAATTCTTATATTATGCCATGAGCAATTTTTATCAATAAAGTATTGTTAATTTTGTCTTTTTTTTTAAAAAAAAGAAATGTAAAAAAAAAAAAAGAGTTGCCTTGGTCACGGTGTCTCTTCACAGTAATGGAAACACTAACTAAGACAAATTTTAAATTGTTATCAATTGGAATTAGTGTATGGGTTAGGAGTGGAGGTGTATGCACCCTTCTCTTTTCTGCTCTAGGACCCCATCTGGTACAGACCTATGCAAGCCCTGTGCGTGCTGCTTCAGTCTTGGGGAGTATATGTCTCCATTCTTTCTGTCTAGGAGGCCTTGCTTCCTCTGGCTCTTATGCTCTTTTCTGTCTCTTTTTCTACAAGGTTCCCTGAGGCCTGGAGGTAGGAATTTGATGAAGACATCCTGTTTAGAGCTGAGTGTTCCAAAGTCTCTCACTCACTGTATATTGCCTGGTTGTAAGTCTCCATATGTGTTCCCATCTTCTGCAGGAGGAAGCCTCTCTCATGATGACTGAGCAAGGCACAGCTCTGAGTATAGCAGAAAGTCATTAGGAATCATTTCATTGCTACATTCCTTCTGTAGAACTGTAATATTTGTTTTTCCCCCTAGGTGTCTAGGGTATCTAATTTTAAGTTCTTGGTCATACAAGCAGTTATGGGCATGGGTTCCACCTCATGGAGTGGGCCACAAATCAAAGCAGATATTGATTGGTTACTCCCACAAGGTTTGTGCCACTATTGCACTGACATATCTTATTGTCAGGGCACCATTACAAACTAAAGGGTTTGTAGTTGAATTGGTGTTTATGTTTCTCCTTTGGTAAGTTTGCAGAGTACCTTCTGGTACCAGGAAGATGTAGCCAGTAAGGGTGAAGGCCCTAAGTAGGCACCAACTTCTCCATGTTCAAAAGGTTGTGCATGCATCTTAATTTCAGCAACAAACCTTGCTGTCAGTTTGTGGAAAGTGACTTATAGTTATTTATTTATTTATTCATTCATTCATTCATTCATTCACTCACTATAGAAAGAATATCTTGTGTATTGTATTGATACATCACCTGTCAATTAAAAAGCCCATGGCCAATAGCTTAGGCAGGAAATAGAAGGTGGGATATCTGGGAGGCCGTAAGAATTCTGGGATAGAGTGAGAAGATTCACCTGGGGAAGATGTGAGGAGATGGTCCCATGGCACCTGCGGTAACCAGCCACATAGGAAAATGTAGGCTAAAATAAATGGGTTGTTTTAGTTATGATCTAGTCAGAGAAGAGCCTAGCTATATTGCCAAGGTATTTATAAATATATTTTGAGTCTGAGTCATATTTCTGGGAGCATGGGACTGGGAGGAAGACTCGGACCTTAACGTCTACAATTCACTTTGTCCTGATCTCTGCTCCCCATCCCTCCTCTCCTCCCTCTCACGCTTACCTCCCCCAACTGGTTACCACCTCACCCTGGGACAGTCAGTCCTCATAGGCCTAAGCACATCCTCTCCCACTGAGGCTCAACTAAGTAGTCCAGGTAGGAGATGGGGGTCTAATAGCAGACAACTGAATCCAAGATAGCCTCTGCTCCAGTTGTTAGGGGACCCACATGAAGACTAAGCCACACAAATTTGTAGGGGCCCTAGGTCCAGCCTGTGTATGCTCTTTGGGTGGTGGTCCAGTCTCTGTGAGCCCCCATGGGCCCAGTTGACTCTGTAGGTTTTCTTGTGGTGTCCTTGACCCTTCTGGCTTGCTCAATTCTATTTCCCACTCTTCCACAAGACTCTACATGAGTACCACCTGAAGTTGGGCCATGGGTCTCTGTGTCTGTTTCTACATGCTGCTAGATTAAGCCTTTCAGGAGACAGGCTCCTGTCTGCAAGCATAGCAAAGTATCATTAATAGTGTCAAGGATTGGCTGTCTTACATGAGATGTATTTCAAATTGGGCCAGTCATTGGCTGGCCATTCACTCAATCTATTCGCCATTTCTTCCCCTGCACATCTTGTAGGCACAAATTTTGGATTGACAGTTTTGTGGGTGGGTTGATGTTCTCCTCCCTCCATGGCAAGTCTCACCTGGCTACATGAAAATGGCAGCTACAGGAAAATGGGAAAAGATCTTCACCAAACCTACATTCGACAGAGGAATAATATCCAAAATATATAAAGAATACAATAAATTAGGGACCAACAAATGAAATAACCCAATTAAAAATGGGGTACAGTTGGGCTGCAGAGATGGCTCAATGGTTGGGAGAACTGACTGCAATTACAGATGTCCTGAGCTCAATTCCTAGAAACCACATGATGGCTCACAACCATCTCTAATGGGATCTGATGCCCTCTTCTGAAAACAGTTACAGTCTATTTATATACATAAAATAAATAAATAATTATTTTTTAAAAAATGGGATACAGATCTAAACAGAATTCTCAATAAAGGAATTTCTAATTTCTGTGAAGCAACCTAAAGAAATGTTCAACATCCTTAGTCATGGGGGAAACGCAAATAAAAACAACTCTGGGATTTCATCTTATAGCCATCAGAAAGGCTAAGATCAAAAAAACCTCAAGAGATAGCACATGCTGGAGAGGATGTGGAGCAAGGGGAGCACTTCTTCATTGCTGGTGGGAGTGCAAACTTGTACAACCACCTTGGAAATCAATTTGGCAGTTTCTCAGAAAACTGGGAGTGGTTCTACCTCAAGCCCCAGGTATACCGCTCCTGGGCATATACCGAAAGATGCTCCACCATAACACGAGGACACTTGTTCAACTATGTGCATAACAGCTTTGTTCGTAATAACCGGAGACTAGAAACAATCCATATGCTCCTCAACTGAAGAATTTATAAAGAAAATGTGGTACATCTATACAATGGCATACAATTCAGCTGTTAAAAACAAAGACATCATGAATTTTGCAGGCAAATGGATGGAACTTTTAGAAAATAATCATCCTGAGTGAAGTAATGCAGACCCAGAAGGACACACATGGTATGTACTCACTTAAAAGTGTATATTAGCTCTAAAGTACAGGATAACTATGCTATAATCCGCAGACTCAAAGAACCTAAGTAATAAACAGGATCCTCTAAGGGAGGATCCATGAATCTCACTGTGAAGGGGTATTTCCCCCTTCACAGAGAACTGGGTGGGAGAGGGCTGGGAGTGAGAATGGCAATCAGTGGGGGCATCTCGTGTGGGGGAGATTCTGGGGAGTCTATGAAGGTGACCCTAGTGAGACTCCTACCAGTGGGGGATATGCAAACCTATAGCCTTTGTAATGACTCGTTTTGGGATCCTTTGACCAACAAGTTGGTTATATGTAACCCATTTCAGGAAATGAGTTTTTATTTGGTGTTCTTTTAGCGACCGTAGGACCTCTATCCAGGCCCTTCTGGCATTAGAGTTTTCCCTGAAAAAAAAAAAAAAGTCAGGTGTGATTCTAATAGATCTACCTTTGTATGTAATTTGATCCTTTTCCCTTGCAGCTTTTAACATTGTTCTGTATGTTTAGTGTTTTATTTATTGTGTGTTGTGGGGAATTTCTTTTCTGGTCTATTCTATCAGGTGTTCTGGTATGCTTTTTGTACCTTGATAGGCACCACCTTCTTTACAGTGGAAACATTTTCTTCTTTTATGATTTTGTTGAAAATATTTTCTGTGCCTTTGACCTGGGTTTCTTCTCCTTCCTTTACTCCTGTTATTCTTAGATTTGGTCTTTTCACAGTTTTCGAGATTTCCTGGATGTTTTGTGGCGGGATGTTTTAAGGTTAACGTTTTCTTTGACCAAAGTATCCATTTCTTCTGTCTTGTCTTCTGAGGCCTAAGGTTCTTTCCCGCCACTTGGATTCTGTTGGTGAGGTTCACCTCCGAAGTACTTGTTTGAGTTCCTAAATTTTTCATTTCCAAATTTCCTTCAGTTTGGGTTTTCTTTATTAACTCTATTCCCACTTTCAGGTCTTGTTCTCTTTATGTCCTTTCACTATGTGTCTGTGTGTTTGTAGATTTCTCTTGAGTGGGTATGCATTTCCTCTTTAGGGACCTCTATCATATTCATAAAGGCTATTTAAGGTCCTTGTCTTATGCTTCAGCTATGTTGAATGTCTCAGAGTCTGTTGTAGTATGTTGCTGAGCTCCACTCAGGATATACTGTTCTGATTGCTATTGATTATGATTTTAAGCTGGTGTCTAGACATCGGGGTTTGGTATGATTGTAATTCTAGGCTCTGGTATATGGCTTTGTCTTTGTTTCATGGGTGGTTTGTTCTCTGGTTTCTGTTACATCTTTGACTCTTAGGAGAATGTGGTAGTGGTGTGGCCTAGTAGGAGCTGCTTCTGGGATCCTGCCAGCTGTGACTACTGTGGATTTCCTGTAAAATGTGTTTCTAGGTATTTGGAGCTGATGCCTAGGGATGTGGGCGGGCTAGGATGGTGGCTGAGGGGTCTACAAGGGAGGAGTGCTTAGTCCCCTGGGTAGGGGGGCAGAGAAGAAGGAGATGCCACAGCAGATAATCTGCAACAGAGCCAGGGATGAGACTTGTGGCAGGAGATTTGGAGGAGGGAGAAGATCTGAAGATCTGAAGCTCACCTACCTGCTTAGCTGGCCTGTGTGCTTTTCTGGCAGTCTTGGCTGGCAGGTTACCAGAGAATGCCTGCTAGATTTGTGGGCTGGGACAATGGGACGAATGGGGAGGGAGGTCGAAGAACTTCTGCGTGATCTACTGGTGATGGGACAGAGAGACAGGGAGGCAACAGCTGGTGGTCTCCTGCAGAGCTGGAAATGAGACTGGGGGGTTGGATTTGGAGGAGAGGAGGGAGAAGTGAAGATGTGCAGTTAGCTTGTGAAGTGGAATAAGTTAGAAAAGACCCATTGCTTGACTGATTTTTTTTCCTGACTTACTAAAAGCACTGATTTGCCAATCATGACTTCTCTTGATACCTGGACCAGAGTGACCTAGAGAAATAGTTGAAACAATGGACCATTGCCTTGAACAACAGCCAGGTAGGCTTCTGTTTACTCTTGCTTGCTTCCTCAACTCACCCTGTGGTTTTAAAGCATAAAATGAGAATAGAAACTAGACCCACCATTGAAGCTTTTCAAGGAAGGTATTCTGGCTTAGGTATACCCGTGAATTCATCTCTCTCCTATTCTCATTGGTATTGGAGTATTTTTTCCAGAAAGATATTGGAAATACCTGTTTCCTGGCTTGTGTGCCCAGTGGGTTCCTTATGAATTCCTGTTGGGAAGAGAGGCTGGGATGAAGCGGTCAGTGGGAGGAAGAGAGGTTGGAAAAGAAGCTCTGTGTGTTTCCCTGGAGATGGAAGCACAGAGGGAGGCGGGGCCACAGCAGTGGGAGGCGGGGCCACAGCAGTGGGAGGCGGGGCCACAGTTTGTCGTCCGGTGCTGAGCTAGAAGTGAAGATGAAGGTCTGCAGATAGCCTATCTGCTTCCCTCCTCTTTATATCTTCTTTACAAACAGCTAGCTAAATATTAACCTGAAGATCCTGGCATCAACAGAGCCCCAATGATTTATTAGATTAAACTGTTTTTATAAGAAAAAAAAATCAATATTTCTTAGTTTATCATTTTGAATATGTTTTATTATTTTGTGCTGGAAACTGTACCTTGGTCTTCTGGGTATATTGATATAATTGTAGATAGAATTCAGGTGAGGAATGAAATGAAACAAAAAGGCTTTAGGGAAATAAAAATAAAAATTAGATCTCTAGTCCTCTAGCTTAAATATATTTTTATTAATAAGATAATTTAAGTAATTGTTCTGGAATAATATGCAGAGAAAGAGAATGGGTAACAGCTTACCAGAAATATGTGGGACACATGAATACATTTCTCTTTTTCATATGCAGATGGCCTGGCAGATGTCCTTACGGGAAAATGTTTTCTACATACAGACCTCAGCTCTTTATGCTTTAATAGTTCGTGTTTTTCTTCCTTTACATTATACAGTATGGTCACAAAAGGCACAGGTATGTTTTGGAACAAGACACACTAGAAAGTACAGAAACAATGGAAATAAGGATTCAAAACATTAAAATTTTGCCATAATAGGTTGTATGTTATACCTTAAATCTATGAGAAAGATCATTAGGCTCTTTAAGATGTTCTAAGTCAGAATGCTGGTTAAAGATTTTAATTAAATTATATATATATATATATATATATATATATATATATATGCGTGCGCGCGCGCGCGCGCGTGTGCTTGTGGCCAGAATAAAACTTGTGGGAGTTTGTTTCAGCCTCTACCATGAGTTCTGAGGATGGAACGCAGGTTGTCAGGCTTTTTGGCAAGCACCTTTATCAGCTGAAACGTTCCACTGGCCCCAGAGTATGCTTTTGAACAACCTATTCTTTGGTAGTCCTTAATACATCAAAGTTTGGGTAGTACGGGGTTAGCCACTGGTCATAAGGGTTTGGCCTTGGGGTGCATAATGAATCACCAGGGACAATTTAAGAAGATTATCCTCAGAGAATCTAATTTAATGATTCTAAAATATTAGTTGCACACGTGCGGGGGTGGGTAGGTAGGTAACAGAGTTCCGCAGCTCTTTCTGACAGGCACGAATGCCTAGTGTGCCAGGTAGTTTATTTTTGCCCCTAACAAGCGCCCTCACTTACTGTTGTCACTCCTGGAGCTAGGCAGGCGTTCACGGTGGTATATCTCCAGCCTCTCCAGACCCTATTTTTCTTAAGGGAATCTTAATCTTGTTAATGAGGAACAATCTAAGAGATGATTATTTCAGGTCAGTGTAAATGATTATACCACAGTCAACTGTTTTGTCTTTAGTTCTGAGCTCCGTTCTGAAGAAGGTAGGAAAAACACAAGCGACATTAAAAGAGAAATCATTCCTGTGAGAACTGGGCATAGAAACCTTGTTTTTATATCATTTAGTGTGGGAGGTTCGTGGTGACATTTTCATACCATTATATTACTGTTTCTTGTTCTTCCTCCTCCTCCTTATCATCATCGTCATCATCATCATCTTATTTACAGTCCAGTCGTTGCCCCTCCCCCCACCTCAGTCCCCTCTCCCACAGTTCCTCATCCCATTCCTCCTCCTCCCCCTTGCCTCCAAGAGGGTGCTTCTCCCCACCAGGTCTCCCCCATTCCTGGAGCCTCAAGTCTCTCGAGGAGGAGTAAGTGCATCTTCTCCCACTGAGGTCTGACCAGGCAGTCTTCTGCTATATTTGTGCCTTGGGCAGGCTATACTGAATTCTTACCCGCATGTCATTGCCCTCCACGGTTCTCTCTGCTCCCTTGCACGTCTGCTCCTCCTCAAATAGTTCCCCTTGCTCTCCTGTCACCATTTCCATCCCTTATACCTTCCTGCTCTCTTTAGATCTCATTCTTCCCCTTCATAGTCTCCTTTCTACCTTTCAGTGTGTGTGTGTGTGTGTGTGTGTGTGTGTGTGTGTGCCCGAAAGAGAGAGAGAGAGAGAGAGAGAGAGAGAGAGAGAGAGAGAGAGAGAATGAAAATGAGAGAAAGCCTGAGATATTCCTCTGGGTCTGGCTTATTTTTCTAAACATAATGATTTTCAGTTTTACCCTCTTTGAGGCACATGTTGTAATTTTACTCTTGTTTACTGCTGAATAAAATTCTGATATATATATATATATTCTGTATATATATTCTATATATTCTGTATATATATTCTATATGTTCTATATATATTCTGTATATATATTCTATATATATATATTCTGTATATATATTCTATATATTCTCTCTCTCTATATTCTAACATTTTTATCCCTCCGTCTGTTAATGGATTGTTACACTTGTTCTATATTTTGTCAATTGTGACTTGTGCAGCAATAAAATGTTATGAACATAGCTCTGCAATATGCTGACTTAGATCCCTTTGGGCACACACCAGACTGGTACGGCTTGATGCCGTACAGTAGTTCTGTTTTGAAATCAGTGTCTTTGTGTGTACGGATGTCTCACTTACATGTGTGTAAGTGTACCAATGTGTACGTTTCCCACAGAGGCCAGAAAGGGTATCAGATCCTCTGGAATTGGAGTTACAGACAATTTGAGCTGCCATGGAAGTGTTGGGACCCGAACCCAGGTCCTTTGGAAAAGCAGCCAAGTGCTCTTAACAGTTGACCCATTCCTTCAGCCCCATTTTATTTTTATGCTTTCAGATTTTTGAGGATCTTCTGGACTGATTTCCAAAGTAGCCACATTAGGGTGCACTTTCACCAGCAGTGACTAAAGGATTCCTCTTTCTTTGTGTCCTCAATCTATCTTGATGCTAAGCATTCTGATTGTGCTAAGGTGGAATCTCAAGGATGTTTTAATTCAAATTTTCTTGATGGCTAAGGGTGTTGAATACTTTCCAAAACATCTATTGACTATTAGTATATTTTTTGAGGATTGTTTGCTTAGTGCAGTAGCTTATTGTTAATCAAATTATTTGTGCTTTAGATAGTTAACTTTTACAACTCCTTATGGAATTCTAGAATTTGATTCCCTGTACGATTTATAGTTGCCAAAAACTGTTTACTATCCTTCAGCTTTCTTTATTCTAGTGTCTGTTTCCTAGACTGTGCAGAAGCTTTCAAATTGAGTAATTTTGCTTGTTATTTCTCCATATTGTTTCCTGTGCTATTGGAGATTTCTTTAATAAGTCCTTGTCTATTTGTTGTTGTTGTTGTTTTGTTTTTTGATCTAGCAGTTTCGAAACTTCAGGTCTTCGATAAGGACTTTGATTCCTTTTGAATTGATTGTTGTGCCAACAAAAGATAAAGATCTAGTTTCATTTTAAAAACCTATTTCCAGTTTCCTAGAACCACTTCTGGCAGAGGCAGTCTTTTTCTCACTGTCTGTGTGTTTTTGACACCATTGCCAATGCTGATCTCAGATCATACTGTAGAGCCATAGGAAAAAAAGCACTGAGGTGCTGCCACAAAACCAGACATATAGATCAATGGACTAGTACAGAGGATCCAGAAGTGGTTCTACAGGTGTCTAGGTCATCTGTGTACATCAGGTTTGTGTCTAGGTCATCTGTGTACATCAGGTTGTCATTCTTGGTGCTTGTCACTGGCCATCATCCTTACAAATCCCTGAGCTCTTCCTTCTTGTACATTAGCTCAAACCCCACTTCTCTCATTGTTTGTTCCAGCCACATTCTCTAACGTTCCCTGGTTACTTTGAGATGTTTCTGAGCATGACCTTTTCTGTTGCTGCTTCTGCCATTGCTGTTGCTGTTGTTGTTGCTGCTGCTGTTTTCCCTGCCAAAAGGCTCTTGTATTTTCTCCTGGTAGAGCTTCAACAGTCAAGTCTCCACTCAGTTAGGGAGGTGTACTGGCTGGTTTTGTGTGTCAACTTGACACAAGCTGGAGTTATCACAGAGAAGGGAGCTTCAGGTGAGGAAATGCCTCCATGAGATCCAGCTGTAAGGCATTTTCTCAATTAGTGATCAAGGGGGGAGGGCCCCTTGTGGGTGGTACCATCTGTGGGCTGGTAGCCATCTGTGGGTTCTAGAAGAAAGCAAGCTGAGCAAGCCAGGGGAAGCAAGCCAGTAAGAAACATCCCTCCATGGCCTCTGCATCAGCTCCTGCTTCCTGACCTGCTTGAGTTCCAGTCCTGACTTCCTTTGGTGACGAACAGCAGCATGGAAGTGTAAGCTCACTAAACCCTTTCCTCGCCATCTTGCACCTTGGTCATGACGTTTGTGCAGGAATCGAAACCCTGACTGAGACAGGAGGCAGCCTGGTATTCATTTTTTTCCTTTTTGTTTTTCAGGATCGTTATGAGATAAAACCCTGCTTAGTTAGTTTCCTTTAGGCAGTTTGAATTATGATGATTCTCTGTAATGGTCTTGTTTGCTCATTTACTTCCATGTTCATTATCTTCTTCAGAAGAAGTTAAGGAGTATATAGGGTCTTCTTGTTCAAATATTTAAGAATTTAATACTTCTTGTTTATATTGATAAAGGAAAAACATTTTTCACTGAATAATCACATAAGTGATTTATCTGAGAAAAGAATTCTACCCGAGAGTAGAAAAGGGGCTGTGGTGGTATGAGTGTAGATGTGCTCAAAGTATGTTACACATATATGCATGAGAGGTAACAAGAAACCATGTGTTATCTATATTTAATACATGCCAATAAAAAGATGTTTTATTTTATCTACCTATGAAAATTAAAACAAAAGAACTTATGCATATACAATTATAAAGGTAGCCACTTAGAAAAATCCATATATCAAGGCTTCCCTGGCACCCTCTGTCTAAATCTGAGTGCAGCAGATTGTGCTACTATAGAGATACAGTTAGCATGCAGCCCATCTACGAAGGAACTTTGTCAGCACTGTCCCCATAGTGGACGTGCATCGCCATAGAGTTGGGTTCCTCTAGCAATGAAGAAGGGAGCAGCGGCTGAGATGTTTCTCTCAGTCTATAGTATTGGGCACAGAGGAAATGTTTCACCCTCCACTTCACTCTGATCCTCAGATCAATTTCTGTATTTCTAGTCTTCAGACATCATCAAAGAGGTTCAGTGGACATTTCATGGGGAAACCTAGTAATATCCTCATATAGGAAATAAGCATAAAAACACACCATCTGTAACTGCTGAGAAAATTAAATCATGGTTGCAACATGCCTATCTAATGGCTATCAAACTATGTACGTAATTAGCGAAAGAATAGTAATCAACTAAGCACCAAGGCAATTTCTGTCTCACTTTGAGTTTTAGCAATTTCTTTTTATGTTGTTATCATTAAATTGTTTAGGAATGAGCTCAGCGCTTACAACTCATTTGGATGATTACTTACTGGAACTGCTGATGAAGGTCTAACAGAGCATAAATAAGGTTCTGACTAATTAACAAGTTCAGAGTGGTTAGACTATAGTTTACCATAGCTACTGTTATGCGTGTAACTATGTTACTGTCGTTACTTACATTGCTGGAACACTGGAAAAGAATTTTAAATCTCACATAATATGGTCTATGCTATAATGGAAACCATCACTCATAGTCTCTGTGCTTCCAATCTTCTGTTACATTTCATTTTCTCTATGTATTTTTTATTCTAGTTAGTACTTTGCTAAAATTTGTTGGTTTTGAGATTCCTATAATTTACTAAATTTTATCTTTCTTGTTGCTTATAAGTATACTTCTGTAGTTTTCCTTCATTGCCTGCTACATGATTTACAATGTTTATAGGGAATGGGGTAAAAAATAATGAAGAGATATTGAGAATGCTCTCAGTAGCCATTACATACACG
>JADRCH010000273.1:1214438-1225362 GCA_019843965.1 Rhynchomys soricoides | reverse complement strand
TTGAGTCTCTGAGCCTCCATTGTGCAGCCTGCCTGGTCCATAATGGAGAGGGAACACTGAAGACCCATTTCAGGGGTTAGCTTAGCTTCTAGTGCCAAGGCTGTGTTTTGTCTTTCTGTCCTGAGGTTTGGAGCTACTATAAAACATCAAAGTCTCTACTAGCAAGTCCTCTGCTCCTTTCTTCCCTCATTTTTTTTTTTTTTTTTTTTGATATGTGGAATGTCATGTTAGGCCTCAATTTCAAGCAATGAGAGTCACATTTGCCCCCTCATTTGCATGGAGTTAGTGGAATGGAATGGTTAAAAAGCTCATAAACTGAGTGAAGTCAGCAGAAGCTGCAGAGTGAGCCAGAGGAGAGTGAGGAAATCATAGAGCACTTGGAAATTTGCAGAAATACCAAGAAGAGATTCAAGGTTTTATAGTGATGTAAGTCTATCATATCAGCTGGGGAGCCCTGTCACAAGTGCTTACAAAAATGAATTTGACTATGTGTCAAGAAACACAGAGGGTGCTCTTAGCTAAGTATGTGTGTATGTCTCTGTGCGTTTGTGTATGTGTATGCATGTGTGAGTGTGCATATGTGCATTCATGTGTGTATGTATGTGTGAGTGTGTGTACATGTGCACATGTGTGGGTACTTGTGTATTTGTATGTGTGTATGTATATGCAAGTGTGTCTGTGAGTGTGAGTGTATATGTGTGTGTTTGTTCAGTGGTGTTTGACATCAGCACAATGATGGGGTCATGATCAAGGACACCTTGAAGGGGTCTGTTTACCTTTATCTGGTCATCTGTATGTTCTAACCACAAGCTTTTACAGTTAATTCTCTGTATTAGAAGTAGGTATCCTCTTAAAAGTTACTACAAATACTGAGCTAATGGATATCCAGCCAGGGAAGACACAACGTCTAGTTCTCCTGTGTTGTGGTCACAAAGTTTGCATCAACCGATCAATACATAACTTTGTCATTTGTGTTTCTGTTTAAAATACCTTAGTTAATACATATTGTTGATTGACTAACACTGAGGCCCTGGGTGTCAGCAGTATAACTGGGGCTTGAGTTTATCTTACACATGTATTTTCTCCCTAAGACACATCACAGTCTTCTTGTATGCAGGGATGACGTATGGTACTTCAGTTCTTCCCCTGAAGGACATCACAAACAGTGAAGTCACCAAAGGAAAAATTATTACATTTGAAAACAACAACATTAAGTAGATCATGGGGTGGGAGGAACAAGTGTGGTAGCTAAGCAGAAATGAGAAGGTCGAGTTTAACCTTCCATCTAGTGCAATGTCAGTCAGCTGGGAACAGGCCCGCCACTCTCTCAGGCATCTCTCTTCTCTTCACACGAGAAAATAGCCACAAAGGTACAACAAATGCTGATTTGAGCAGATAGATTTATCAAGTAGGTAAATTCATAAATATGGAGTCCCTAAATGATGACAATCAACCGTATACTCATCCTATCAGTCATCTTTGGGACTTGGTAGTCCCTGCAGAGTCTTCAACTGTTTCTCCAGTGTTGTAAATGAAAAAGAAAACGTACAACAGGATCTTTAGACATTTCCATCCAAGGCCACATTAGAGAAAAGAGGAGTACTTTAGAAACTCTTTGGAGTTTCGATTTCATAGCTGCAAACATGTACTCAAAGGTATAGCAGAGAACTGAAGGAAGGATTCACAAAAACGCAGAGCTCAGTTATTATCAGGCTTGGAGGCAAGAACCTTTACCTTCTGACCCATCTTACCTGCCCACTCCGTCTTTCTATCTGAAGAAAGGTTGTAGAAAAACTTGAAGTAGTTCAACATGGGCTCAAAATGTTTGCTCCACATCCCAAGGTATCTAACTGGTGTTAACATTCCAGTGGGCGGAGAATTTAGCTGGGGTGAGGCTCCGTACTAGGACACTTACCTAGCTTGTACAAAGCCTAGATTTTGATTCAAGAGTTGAAAAACAATAGGAAAATAGTATTTATATATGACATTTGTTAGTCGAGGCTCTGAGACAAGGAAGGTTCATAAAACATCAGAATAAATAAGTAAGACATGGGACTAGCATGCCAGGTTGGGGGAAGATATGAGAGGTTGTGTCACACGGGCCACTGTGAAAATGTGTTAATTAAACAGGAATACTTTAAAGGTGATGAAGCTTTAAGAAACCTGGAGTTGTAGGCACTTAGTTAGCAATCTGGGTTTTTCTGTCAGATGTTGGGGCTGGAGAGAATGTGATGGAATTTTCTAAAGGGACCATATTCTTGATTAGTTTCTCTTTCCACCGAGGAATGGATATGTTTAACTTTCAAGGTCTAGGGCTAGATAAGCGTGCTGTGATACTAGAACTGTATTAGTTGAGTCACTCTGGAGCTTAATTTTCTAAACTTGAATTCACTACTACAATGTTTAAACTGACAATTTGATTATAGCCCCTAACATTCTTGTACATATGAACTCAATGGGGTGCTTATTGTTATGAACTAAATTAAAAAAGACAGTCTCCTAGATTAAAAAAAGTCCTAGTGATTAGGCTTTTGTTTATTTTCCCATGTTTTGAATTACTCCATGTTAGAGTGGGTGGCTGAAAGGCACAAGCTATAATAAGCAGGTAAGACATTTATTCTCCTAGCATTGCTTAGCCAGTAAGAGCTGGGATTCTATTCTACAAAAGACTATGATGAGATGATTCCACGTTAGGAATAGAAATGTGTGTACAAGTGTGTATACACAGCATGCCATAGAGATGGACTATGATATATTTATGGTAAATAAAATCAGAGAGAAAAAATATAAAACAGTATGTGACTAAAGCTGTATATAACCTTTTACCTTAATGTAGCTTAAATGCTAAAAGATCTAAGATACTTTGTTTCTGGTCTAAACAGTGACTTCCTTTTATTTTGGTGGAGACTAGTTGGAGCCAATAAGAACTGGGCCAAGGAACCTAAGGATGGTTGAAAGAGATTGCTTATAATGTTATTCATATCCATATTGTTTGAAAAAATTATCTTCTTGTGTTATTTTAGTGTCAGTTTAGCTGTCAGTAAAGAGACAGTATCTTATGGTACAGTTTGTCTTTAACCTTCCTGGTCTTTGCTTTCACTCTGACAAATACATGCAGGAATTCTAATGATCTTAAAAGGAATAGAGAAACGTCTTGGACAGAGTCTGTAGGGATAATGTTTATATGTTCTGTGTGAAGGTATGTCTTTGTCATTCCTTGCCTGCCTAAGGCACCCAATGATCACTGAAAATAAAAAGCTGGTGGCCTATAGCAGAGGCAGGAAGTAGAAGGTGGGGGGTCTTGGAAGGCTAGGAACCCTGAGAGAGAGAGCCAGGCCCAGGAAGATTTGCCACCCAGACTTGGAGGAAGTCCGACATATGAACCTGAGGAGAGGTAACCAGCCATGTGGTAGAATTTAGATTAGTATAAACATGTTAATATAAGTTAGGAGCTAGTCGGGGAGCAAAGCCTAAACTAAGGCCATAAGCATTGTTAATAAAAATATATCTTCCATATTATCATTCAGGAACCAGAATGGGTGTAGAAAAGCCCAAATGGTTATAAGAGTCTATACTTCCCTATCCTGAAGTAAGGATAAACTCATTAATGTGGGGCTTGATTTTACAACAAAAACACTGGAATGATCAAAGTTGAGATTTGTAAATGGTTCAATTACTCATATGGTAGGCACTCTGTCCTGTTGCATAAATTACACACAAGTGGTAAGGACAGCTTAACTTTTGTACCTGCAATTGGATATGACCTATTTTTTCATGGTCATGCTTAGTTCTGACTCAGTTTCAATTATCCATAGGACGATCAGATCAGCAAAGGGAAGAGAATGACATACTGCCTCACTAAGTGTATACCATCTGATAGCTCATGTGGTTGAATATTCTAAACACATTATCATATTTGGTCCTCTAGGCAAACTTGTGGCAGTAGAAATACCTTTATAGTGAAAGGCTGAATTTGCCCAAAAATGTATATATAGTTAAGTGCTGGTGGATAATGAATTTAGAGCCAGCATGACATTGGGAAGGGTAGGTTGGAGTCCTCTGTGCCGGGAATGACCTGAATACCACCTTCTTGAGGACTAGGCTTCATGTTGAGGACTAGAAGGTGCCATTTAAGGTTCCAAAGGAGGAAGGCAACTAATAGTCTTACCCAGCTATGACACCTTGAGCCATAGGAACCATCTTGTTCCTAAAGTTATAGTAGCAGCATGCATAACTTGGCAGAAAACAACAGCTCTTTAAGTTGGACTTAAGACTCATTCAACTAGAGGGAAATCATACCTGGTATTGAAAACCTAGCCAACTATTCAAGGAGGGTGAAGTCATGGATCTTGGAGGAGAGCCTACAGCCACCACTTTGATAAAGCAGCCTAATCCCTAACTACATTCCAAATAATCTACAGGTAGTTGTAGTCTTTAGCTCTCACCAAGGAAACGTCCCTTTGTATCAGATAGAGATCATTAGAGAAGTCACAACCAAAACAGAGAGTTAGGAAGCCCAGTCCCAACTGATGGATACATCTACAAAATATGTCCCACACTTAAGGCTCAGGGAACATCCCTAAAAAGGGGTTAAGAGGATTGTAAAAGTGGAAGGATGAGGGAGTCTGCTGTGAAACCGAGTCTTCTAGTAACGTCAGAAGCTACAGCTGTAAGTCTACCAACACGGCTACCTAAATATGAACATGTCCTTATTCACAGGACATATAAACACATATAAAGATGGAAAGAGAGAACTGATTTTATAAAGTAGTCCTCTTAATTTCTCGTGCATGCCATAATACATGCATAGCCCCATCATGTACACAAGCACAGACACAAAGACACAGACACAGACAGACACACATATAAGACAAAGATATAAACACAGACAGACACAGACACACACAGACATAGACACACACAGAGACACAGACATACATAGACACAGACACAGTCACACAGATAGACAGACAGACACACTCCCATGTACACATACTCACATAGAGATAGATTGATGTTTTGCCTCTGATAATTTGAAGTCAGCAACTATGGAGTGAGGTTAAGAGTCATCCTGCAGAGCTCAGACTTAGCATATAGAATTCTCCCTGTAGCAACCATTCAGACTATGAGACACTATAGGTACGGTGTTGTACTTCATGTAAATACCAAAAAAAAAAATCTGAGTCTGGAAGGTATGCAGGCATGGGGTCACTACTGATGATCCAGAGCAAACTTGGGATTCTCATTAGGGGCATGAACAGTGACAGAGTCAGAGTTGTCTAGGCAGCATGTGTGATGTCTTTGAAAAGAAGAAAAGATGTTGAGACTTTCTTAGAAGGCACATTTTTTTTTGTTCATTAATCAGGACTGTCAGAATCATGCCAAGACTCATCTACATTCTGTTAGCCAAAAGAGAAAACACAGGAGCATATATTCAAAACTTCGATGGGGTAGATATGCAAAGTACATATCACATTTGCTCATGTTCTATTGATTAGAAGTGAGCCATGTGGACACATTTAATGGCAAAGAACACTGGAAATGTAGCTTAGACCTAAAAGGAGCTCAGTTTTTGCCCTCTTCATCTTCTTAATCTTCTTAATGACTGGCCCATTTTGAGACTCATCCCATGGGTAGGTACCAATCCCTCACACTATTAATGATGCTATGTTTTGCATACAGACAGAAGCCTAGCATAGGAGCTCTCTGAGAGTCTCTACTCAGCAGCTGACTGAGACAGATGCAGATATCTACAGACAAACATTGGACCGAGGTCAGGGACCCCTGTGGAAGAGTTAGGGGAAGGATGGAAGGCCCTCAGGAGATGGCAACTCCATGGGAAGGCCAACAGGGTCAACCAACCTGGACCCCTGGGAGTGCCCAGAGACCGAGCCACCAACCAAATAGCATTCATGGGCTGGAACAAGGCCCTCAGCACATATGTAGGAAAGGGTTGCCATGTCTGGCCTCAGAGACTTGATGCCCCAGGGTGGGGGGATATGGGGGGACTGTCCTTTCACAGGTAAAGAGGGGATGGGAGGGGACCAGGAGGCAGGGTCAACATTTGGGATGTAAATAAATAAATAAATAAATAATAAAAAAGAAGAGGCTGGTCAGGCAAGATCCTTGCTGATGGAACAAGCCTGATGACCTGAGTTCACACCCCTGAGCTTATGTATAGGTGGAAAGAGTAAAGCATCTTCCAAAATTTGTCTTTTGTCCTTTACATGCACACTACAGCATGCATGGCTATATTCACACACAGATCATACACAATATCATAATAAAATAAAATAAAGATACACAAACAATATCTTACCTCTTTTTGTATTTTGAAAGAAAACCTGGATTCACAGGACAAGACTCAGTTCCTGTGCAAAAACCCAATGAACTTAGCATCAATTGTCTGGCTTAGCTAATATAAACCAGAACTTCATGTCTGAAGTTTGCATAAATCATTAAAGCAAAATATTCAAATCCATGACCTTTTTATTAGAATACAGAGGAGTTAGATCCTGTTATTCTTAGTATTTGAAGGAAAGGTGATTAATTTAGCAAATGTGAATTAGAAAAATCCAAAGTTTGTGACTGAAAACAAATGTTTTAAACATAATTATCTTAAATATTATATAACATAAAGTTCATAGGACTTCCCTTAGACTTTAGAATGCTGGCTAAGCCTTAAAGTAGAGAAAAGATAGATAAAAGATGGTAGATACATCTTTTCAGCATGCCTTCAACTGGTGTCTCTGCAGATTTGGGATTCACACTCAATATAGTCAATATGAGCCAGTACCTGAGACAGGAATTTTCCAAAGGAAATTTTTAGGTGAGAATAACACATAAGTATTTCTTTTCTTTGATTCAAGTAAAGGAAAAAGGAGGATTTGGAAGTATGCTTTTTCCTTAGGCCAAAGAGATGTAGGGGGCTCAAAATAACCGTAGAAGAAATTGGAGCCATTCGTTAAATGAGAAGACTTGGGGTTGGAGAGATGAATCATCCATTAAGTGAGAACATGGCTCTCCCATAGGACCAAGTTCAGTCTCAGCATCGATGTTGGGCAGCTCAGAACTTTCTTCAGGTTCAGTTCTGGGGATTTGATGTCTCTGGATGCCATAGGTACCTACACTCATATACATGTATCCATACTAATATAATTTTTAAAAATCCCAAACACAAAGAAAAGACTTATCTTGTATCTGGGAAACTCTAAAGAAAAGAGTCAAGCAGGGTTGTGTTCCTTCTGTGAAGATGTGTGGGCACTTGGTCAAGCTTTATTCTATAAGTTGGTGGAAGAAAAGTACTAAGAGACTTCTTTTGGACCAAGTGGATATGTGAGGACTCAGGCCAATAGAACTGAGGGATGGAGCAAGGGAAGCATAGCAGAAGATTATAGATCAAGAGAGTTTATTACATGAAGATAGTATGTGTAGATACTGTATTAGTCAGAGTTCTCTAGAGGAACAGACCCACTAGAGAAACAAATATTACAAAGGGAATTTATTTGTTAGCTTATATAATATATTGGGTACCTCAACACTGGTTGTCTAGACACCCAAGAAACTGAGTACTCGGCAGCTGCTCAGCCTATGAGATAGATGCCTCAGTCTTCCCAACCTGGTGAGAAAGCCAGGGAATTCTTGGAGATCTGCTGGTCTCCAGTCTATATTGGAAGGCTGAAGAATATGGGTTCCTAGTGAGGGAGCAACCACAGAAGCAGCAAAAGAGTTGATGCACTTACTAGTAGGGTGTGAAAGCTGGCAGATGAACAGCATTTTCCCTTGCACTTCTTTATATTTAGGCTGGAGCTGGAAGATGTCATCCATTTTGGGGTAGAGTCTTTTCCTTCATTTAGCCTTCCTGGAGCTACCGTTTATAGACCTGTAGAGAGGCCTGACTTTTAGCCAATTCTAGACCCAACCAAATTGACTATGACGATACCTACCCCTACCTATTGGAAAAAGCTATTGGTTCCACATTGTTGCTGTGGGATAGCAAGGTTAGCAGTTCAGTTCTACCGCACCTATTTCTGGAAGCCCTCCCCTACCTTCTCTCTCTTCATCTAACTGACTGCTTTCCTTTGCCTGTAAGAGTGATGGATGAGGCCAAATTTAAGAAATTCTCTAGGTGATTCTGGTGCCATTGAATTTCGACGACGAAATATGCAGTAGGATGGAATTATTTTAGGGAATTTACTTCATAGGTCTTCTGATTCCTTTTAAGAGAGAAAGATAAGGTAACCGAGGTGGTTCCTCTGGTTTCTAATGCTGCTGTGGAGTCAGTAGTCTGGCTGTATCTTCTTCATATTGGAAACTTGCTTTCCTGAAGGTTAGACTGCTGCCTTCAAATTGGGAAGTGTCAGCACAGTTTTTCTGATATCTGTGACTACATTTTTCAATTTTCCTTGAAGGGCTGAGGAAATGAGAGAGATCATTCCCATGGTCCTTGTGTTTTTAAATACAAATTCTTGTTAGAGTGAATATTTTCTGACTAACAACAACTGTCCCAACAATTGATCCTTGATGAATTTGATTGGGAAAGGGCAATCAAAATTCAACAGAGGATCACTCATCTTTTTCCTTTTTGACCTTTAAGATTAGAAGATGTGAATACAGTCATGTAGACTTTGAAATTAGTTTTTAAAAAATTGACATTCATTACAATTACATATTGGAGAATATTTACAAAATAAAAATAGTCTCAGAAAATGAAATTTGTATGTTTGCACACTAAAAATATGCAAGTTCTCATGAACATACAAGTGGACAAACAAAACAAACTGACAAAAGAAGCTAACCCAATACCTTTCCTCCTGTACGAAATACTGTCTTTTGCAAGGGAAATTTAGATATTTAAATTTTCTTTCCTCTTTGGTTCTTTTAATAGTGTGCCAGTAGAAAGCATGGAATTATAGTCTATAGAAATTCTCTATGCAGTTTGAAAATAAGATATACTCTCATTGAAAAGAAGAGCCCCATGAAGATATTTGTGAAGAAAGAAGGGACTTGTGTGGCTTTGACATCTTGTAGTCCTGTGGACAGAGAAGAGAGCTGCTGCCTTTCCTGCCTGGAGCTGACATTCCTATCCCAGTACATGTGAGTGTCATCCCTGGGGCTGAAGCTACAGTGTAGTATTCAGTGATTCCTTCCCTGCCACAGAATCTCTTTTATATTACCTTTAGAATTAAGGGGTAGGGAGTAAGGCCCAAATTAGGGATAAATTTTAGCTTATTTTCACTGAAACACAGATAGGTAGGAGTAGTCATAAGAATTCTACCCCATAGGCAGCAGGGAGAACTGTAGGGAAGGTTGATTCACTTGTACAAACAACCAAGGGAGGCAAAGGAGGTGTGTGGGCTTGGCAGGAGAAAAAGCAATACAATCTCTGTCAAGACAATGACAGCTGGTATTCTGTGGGCTTTTTTTTTTTGTATATGAGCATATTCAGAATTGGGTAAGTTGGGTGTTTTCAATTGTGATGGTTGCTTGAGTGGTGAGCATGTGCTTGTTCTTTACAGAATCCTCAACACATATAACTTGTGTTATTATTGTTTTGTAGTACTGTTATTTCATGTTGAAACTTAATCGAAAAAGAGCATCTACTTTTGGCGAGTGCATTTTCTCCTGTTGAGTTTTTCCGTTGATCTGAGGATGAAGGAAGATAAAAATTTAAGTGGGCTTGTTTTGATGTTTATGAGAATGGCAAATCTTCAAAAAAAATGTAAATTATCAGTATTAAATAAAAAAAGCATTTAATGTTTCCCATGTACAAGTGGTCTTTTCAAGACAAGTAGACTTTGGCTTGTGAGAAGTTGATTGGTCGTGTTTTTCTTTCGTGGCACAGATAAAAATTCTCTGCTTTTTAGGTTTTGCTTCTAAAAATCTTTTCAGTGATGTTGAGTCTAATGTTTTCTCTCTCCGTATTTATTTATTTGAAGGCAGATGTGTATGCTATGACACTGATGTGGAAGATAGACAGAAGACAATGTGCAGCATTCAGTTCCCTTCTCCTCCCACCAAGTGGGTCCCAGGTTATCATGAACTGAACTTAGGTTTTCATGCTTGGCAGCAAGTGCCTTTATCCACTGGGCCATCTCATCAGCCCAGATATCCTCTTGAAGCTCTCTCAGGGTGACATTCCAGCAGTGCAAACACACATGCAGTGTATTTGTGTTACAGCTGGTCTGTATTCTACAAAACCATGTAATATGGGACTTTTCTTTGCTACAGATTTGAATAATGACAAAGAGTGTAGAATTGCTTTCTGGAGTGGATGCTATATTTTAATAAAATGGGTGACATTAATTTTTTTAGTTTAATTTTTCTGCTACCAATGCAGTATTTGTTAGATGGTTCATGTAACGCAAGAATTTCAGGCAAAAATTCTTAACACTGTTCGTTTACAGATGTCTTTAGTTGCTGTAGACCTTGCAAATAACATCAGTTCTATACCAGTTCTATACATAAAATTCAAGAGCTCTCAACACTTGGTGATTTCTGAACTTCTCTGTCTCATGTACTCCCATGGTTTTGGATGTTTCTTTCTGTATTCCCAGACCCACTCCGACTATGCAATTGCAAGGTCCCCCGCCACATGTTTTGGTTAGTTCTTTAGGTTGGAAATGGTACAAGATATTTTCTGAGAGATGGCCATAAGATAATTAAAATTTTTTATTTAGAAGACAAACCATGATGAACAGCTAGCAACAAAGATTCAGAGAGCCAGAAAACCGAGGGAGGTACTATTTTGTCTTAGTACTAAGTTAATGACAGTTATTTTGGGTTACTCTCTTTTTTATGTTTTTACTAAAGTAACTTTTGCAATAATGCATTAAAAATTAGTTCTCTACATATTCCCATCTGTTAAATTCCTACACTGAGGCAGAGGTTTGCTGACTGACTTAAGGCCTACATTGAGGCAGAG
>JADRCH010000273.1:1200037-1214428 GCA_019843965.1 Rhynchomys soricoides | reverse complement strand
AGAGGTTTGCTGACTGACTTAAGGCCTACATTGAGGTAGAGGTTTGCTGACTGACTTAAGGCACTCAGCATGTCAGTGGCTGGATTTTGAGGATATTATTCATTCACTGTAGAGCACACTGCTTCTAAAGACCACAGCACAATTCCTTTTAGCGTCATCTAAATTAGTATCTGACATCTTTTGATAATACTAATCATAGTTTCTTGCCAGTAAAAGAACCCCAGTGAGGGGCATTCAGATGGCTATGAAGACCAATCTGCTACTAACCTGGTTGTTTTTGTGCAGAGTGGAGAAATCTAGACACTTGTCACCTTAATGTTAGCATCTACATACATGTTTATTGATGAAGTCGATATCTCTTCAACCTACATATTTCCTTGGCAAACAGGAAAGGAGATCTTTCTGAGTATTTTCTCCAGGGTGGTTCAATATAAATTAACAGTAAAACCTCATTAAAATGCCTTGAGTTCAATAACTTTTCAGTAATGACTCGGGGTAACTGTATGCCGAAAATGGAACCCGGCTGTTCTTATATCACTTTTGGCACGTAGTTTAGAAGTGATAGTGTCTCGCTCTTTCACTGCTGTGTAATGCTCTGTTCTCTCAGGTTTTCCACTGTGAAGGAGCGCTGCTGGCAAAGCCCCTACTGCCTGAATATGCAGAGCTGCCACGGACTTCAGACAACCTTAGGTCAAGTTGAACTACGTACATATAAGGAAAGAGAAGAAAGCCCAGCCTAGAGCAGGACCGAGCGATGTTGGAAGTTGCAAATGTTAAACAAGGTGCTCATTTTCTATAGCACAAGAAATAAATTTACGGACTGTATTTAGACATAGGTAAGAATTAAGCTATGCACTGAATAATAGCATTCTAGTGGGGATCAGTCTGCATGTCATACATAGCTTGTTGCAGAACATTTTCTATTGTATATATCTTTTTTAAAGAGTTGGCTGGCTTATTATTAACAATTTAGATAGAATAATTTTTTTACTTTCCTGCCTTAGGAATATCTGAATATTTAATTTTCAGATATTCATCCTAATATCTGATAATCATCCTAATTTCCTGATAATCATCCTAATTTCTTTTCCAAAATCACTTTAGTAAAATGCAACTAAAATATTCCAGGTTTAAGCACGCTTGTACTTTTCTATTGGCTTTACCTAGACACATTTTAATGATTAGAAGTTTGAAAATGTGAGCCTTTCTGAGAAAGAATCAAATCAATGAAGCTACTACTGAGGAATTAAGCTTAACTCTGACGGCTTCCAACATAATAAACAAACAAAACAATACCCACAAAACAGATAGAGGTATTAAATTATATTTATTCATCTTCAAAGTGATTAAGGTGTTATGAGTTCCAAAAATTTGTAGGTGAATCCAGACACAGTGGTGCACACTCGTGAGGCCGAGGCAGAAAAACTATGAGTTTGAAGCCATCCTGGGTTACATAAGGAGACCCTGCCTTTAAAAACTAAAGGCTGTACATATAGCTCAGAGGTAAATCACCTGCTTTACATGTGTAAAGCTGAGGTTTGATCCTAACCCAATAAAATAACAGAAGATAAAATAACTACAAGAATCTTAAAGAAAAAGTCAATATCTAGGAAATGTAAGAGACTTCAAACTGACAAATTTCCATGGACTAAGTATCTTCAAATGTTGTGATCCAGTGTTCATCAAGATACTTTAAACATGTTCAGTTCTCCAATCTATTAGGCAAACTCATAATAAAAGTATTGTTTATTTCTCACGGTATCATGTAAAAAGTCCTATATGCTCTTAACTAACAGCAAAAATAATGACTCCATTACTAGGACTAACTGTATACACTAATAGCATGAGAATTAACCTTCAAAATCTACCTTATGTTTTAGAACTTTTTCCCCAAAAGACTTCAGTAATGCTCCCATTTCATGTCTACACATAGGTTAAAAATCACAGGTACTTAGAAGGCAAAATCAAAAGCTAAAAAAAAAAAAAAAAACAAAAAAACCCCCATAACCCAAAATTATGCATTGTTTAGGATATCAAATTTATTGTCATTTGAAAAAATAGAACTGGAGTTTAAAAATATTTGTTGAGACCTAAGTGGAACTTGCTTCTCAGGTCAGAGGTCATCTATCTCTGCACCTTTGACCTTTGAAATGAGCCTCATGACCCCCATGGAGCTCTTTCCAAAGGTTAGAGGTCATGTCAGCCTCATTCTGATACCCTAGCTTCCCAGTCATTGCAGGGACCATGCGGAGCTTACTCCTCAGGTTAGGGTTCACATCTACCTCAGCACCCCAATCAGTGTCTTTGGTCCTAAGTGCTGCTCACTTCCCAGATCAGAGGCTATGTCTTCTGCACTCTGGCACCTAACCCTAGCAAAGAGGATTCTGGGATAGAGCTAGATGTGGGAGAAGTCACTGGAGAAGATATAGGGAAGATATCTGAGCAGAGGTAACCAGCCATATGGCAGAATTTATATTAGTATAAATGGATCATTTTTTAAGTTATTAGCTAGTCAGGGAATGAGCCTAGCTATATGGCTTAGGTACATGTAAATATATTTTGAGTCTGAGTACTTATTCTGGGAGCTTGGGACCGGAAGGAAAAACATACACTTTATCAGACTTTTAAATACACACATGCACACACACACACACACACACACACACACACACACGCACGCACGCACGCACACAGATAGACAATGCCGTTCTCAGGTGTGTTTAGAGGAACCTCTTTGGCAGTTAGGTAGTGACCAAAATGAGAACTCATAAGTGGTTTATGCGCTAAGAACGAGTGCTCTAAACTGAACATCGGTTTCACTTTTAGAGGTCCAGGAACGCTGTAGAAGCAGGGTATAGAAGGACTACAGGAGGTGAAGGACGAGGAGGAACATGTGTGGGGACACGGATACGGCATCGCAATCATGAAAACGAAGCAGCTGTGACTGCCTGCATGGAGTTTGGGGGGGGGGTAAAGGGTCACGAAGGTGGGAACTGTACTAGCTGGTTAGGAGGTAGGTGGGAGTGGGGGAGGGGTGGAGAGGGCACTGGGAGGCAACTGGGATCACTGCGCATCGTCTCCAGTACATTGTAATCATATCGTAAAAATCTTCAAAGTTAGTTATGAATGAATCCCCTGGGGAGCTGGAGAGGTGCCTCCGTGGTTAAGAGCACCAGCTGCTCTCACAGAGGACCCGAGCTTGATTCTCAGCATCCACATGGGACTCACAGTCATCTGTAACTCCATTTCCAAGGGACCCCAAGCCCTTTTCTGAGCTTCCTGGCACTTAGTGCACAGACATAAATTCAGGCAAACATTTACATGCATAAAATAAAACTGAATATAAAAACAAGAGTCTCTTAAAGGACTTTTTTTTAAACAGTGAATTTTTCCATCCCCCTTTCTTTATGCTTTTCTGTCTCTCTCACTTAAATTGTGATGGTTTATGGCTTCACTAGATAATATTCAAACGGCAGTACATTGTAGTTTACCACTTTAACCAACGTTTATAATTTTATGTCTTGTGAATTACCTCCATTCTCATTTGTATGCTTTACTGTTGATTTAATGAAACTGTATCTTTAAAATATTTTGTGGGTGATGGAGTAACTATTGTTCAATTTACAACTATAGCACCTAATTACTTACTCACACAGATATGAAATGGCTATTATACTTACAATAATGAATGATTCATACGTTTTTCCTGATCATGCTCCATTTCTTCGTTCGGGAAAGGAAATCCTGATGGTTATTTTTGTATGTCTTTCTTATATTCACATTTGAAGATTTTGGGTAATAGTTAAAATTAAAAAAAATGTTTTCTAGGAGGTCAAGTGCCTTTTGTATTTCATCACAAAATACAAATGATAATTTCATTAAGTATTAAAAACTAAAAGAGCAAGTTCATTTTCATTTTGTTAGCAGAAATAAACTTGGTAATAGCCTGGAACATGTAGTGACAATGTCATATTAAATAGTTGGATTGATACGTATCTATTAAAGACCTTCTATGTATGAATGTACTCAAGTTAATTCTTATTTCTTTTTATGGTGACAAAGAGTTTTACAGGTGACCATGAATCTAAGGTGAATATCTAATTTTTGTTATACTTGTCACCTCAACAGTTTTCTATCAGGTATGGTTGCCACCATAGTGAGTTTTGTAGAAAGAACAATTGGCTCATTTTAACTTAATACTAATGAATTTAATGACAATAAAAGTTCCCCAAAGTCGATTTCACCATCTATAAAACAAACTTATAATATATACAGACATTTGATAAATAGAATAATAAACATGGCATAACATGTAACTAATAAATTAAAATCTAATAAATAGTCCTTCTTATGGTATTAACTTATAAATGGAAGACATTAAACTACCCGTGCAAGGCTGGCGCTATCAGTGTAGGGATGTGCGTAGCATGCATAGGACCTTGAGTTTAATCTACGGCACTAAAAATAGTAGAACAAAGAGGCCATGGGATGTTTGGTAAGGATATAAGTCTAACCCAACAGACAGTGGACAATGCTTTATGACATTGATTTGCCTTGCCACTCTTTGCTAGTCATCCTTGGGGCTTTGCTCATGCTAGTCTTCTCTGATGACACTCTGTGTTATTGGTTTGCCTTGCCTTCTTTGCTGATCATTGTTTATCATGACTTCGTAGAGAGGAAATGCACCAAAGAATTTCTCATGACATTACAGTGGCTTCTTTCTGTTTCTCTGGCCAATTGGCAGACCTTGTGGTTTCTTCTGGATCTAACTGCTGTTGTTGATTCGTGAATAGTGTTTGCAAGTGGATCGAGCTACTGCTGCTGATTCATGTGAACTGAGCTGCTGCTATCCTGACAACAAAGTCTGGAATCTCCCCAGAGAACTATTTCTAAACAGGTCCACATTCCTTTTGCCCTATTAACCTTTCCTTTCCACTACCTCTGGTGGGTTGTGGGCTAGAAGGGAGGTTAAAATGTACCCTTATTAAAGTGTTTTGAAAAATATAAGCCTACATTAATAAGTATATTTTTGAGACTTATCTCAGAAGTCATTAAAATCTTTCTTTAATTGTATACATTTTGAGAAATACTAAGTTTTACTTCAACGAAGATTTGGAATTTATTTTCAGGCAAATAATCTGGGACACGATAAGTAGGTGGATGGGGAAGCAGGCAGTGGAATTCTCAAGTAGAACATTGGATTGTTCTATAGTAGGCTCTCTCTAGCTACTGGTAAATGACATATGGGAAAGTAGAGAGGCTAATCTTCAGCCAGGATCTTCCCGCAGAGCTGGAAGTTTTCTTGTTGGAAACTTGTCATTTTTGGCACAATCTTTTTTGGCAGAAAGATTAGTGGATTTCTAATGAGTTTTTTTTGTGTGTATGAGAACTGTTTTGGGCACATTTTATTAAATACATATTTTTTTTTAAAAAAAACATTAGAATGTAGAAAATTCGTCTTTACCATTTGTTGAAAACCTGTACTGATCAAGAGACACTGACCTACTGACTCAGTAAGAATGAAAGATCTAAAACACAGGACCCCTGTTTTACTGGGGAACTAGGGAAACAGCACAAACGAACCATTTCATGAGGGAGCAGGAAATATTTGAGGATTCAGAGGCCAAGGGGGGTCATTCCAACTGAGTTGAGGAAGACTGCCATTTTCCCAGAGAGTCTTCATTCTTTTCAGCAGACCATGATTGTTAGAAACCAAGACTGGCTATGACATGTTATTCCTAGCGTCCTGTCCCTTTGTAAGTGGACAGAGTTAGAGACTACATGTATGGTGATAAAGATAAACATATGCATTGTATATACTTTACCTATTAATATACATTGTAAATATACATTAGCACATTTTTATCTATGTTTGAATCTATATGCTTTAAAAACCATACTTATCGTGATATTACTATTTGAAGTTCAGAGAGAGGCTTCATTCTAGATTTTGTGTTTGTAGCATACTCCCTCTGCTACCTGAGAAACCTGGCTCTTATTACCAGGTTAATTAAATCACTTCCTCTTGTATGTGACTGAGCAGCCCCTGGTCCCTCACATGTACAGAGGTTTTCAATAGCACACATGAGTACTGGCATACCATGATTTGCCACCATAATCCGAGATACTGTATTCACACTGGTTAGGCCATAATAATGGTCAACTTATTTGTTACTTGCTTAATAAATATTTGACTGATTACCAAGTCTCAGTAACACAATGTTAGGGGCTTTATCAGAGCAAGATACTGTCAAAAAAAAAAAAGTTTTCCATAATGTCAACAGTCTTAGGCTTTATTTCTCTGTTAAAAGTATACTGTGTTAGTGTCAAACTGAAGTTCACTCATTTTCCTTCCAGGAAATAAAAATGAACTATGCAAATGTATTTCAGATGAGGTTTGAGAAAGCCCAGGGTCAATGAAAAGGAAGACAGGGGTTTTCTGTTGACAGTTTAAATTGCCTCATTTAGTAATTTAACTATTTTCTCTGGATTTGTAAAAGAAAAACAGAGAGGTGTGTAAAGAAACAGCGTAAAAGAAGGCAAAGGGCACACTGGAAAGAATGAAGAGTTTTAAGAACATCCTTTAGTTAATTCACACTATTTCCTAGGTATACAAGTAGAAAAGGAGGCAGAGAAAGAAAGAAAGAGAAACTTTATTCTTTGTTCTTATCGTATAGTATTTAAATGTAGGTAAACTTCTATGCAACATAAAAAAATAAGAAATTGAGGTGGGAAAGAAAATCTTTATATTGCTTGTTGATGGGGCTTAAGATTTATTATTTGAAAACGTGGTGCCTTGGCAATTGGAGCAAACAGTAAGATCAGAAGGTCACTCTGACCTTGTTATTAAGAGTCACTGAAATAGATCATACAATCCTTGTCTGCTCTTTAAGAGGTAGCTCATTTGGTAAACTGATTGCTTATGCAGTTATGAGTACCCGACTTTGGGTTTCCAGCACCCATGTAAAAGGCCAGGCACAACTCTAATGCCAGCACTGGAGAGGTGAAGCAGAGAAGGAGGATTTCTGGCCTTGTTTGCCAATTCACCTGAAAAAATCAGTAAGCTCCAACCTCAATAGGAGACCTTGATCAAACAAGTTAGGTGAGAATGAGTGAGACAGCTGACTTCAGTTTTTGACGTACACACTGAAATCTAACCACTTACTCTGCACTTCCCTTACCCAGCGTTCTCTGACATTAAAGCACGACTTACTATACCCCAGATAAATGCCCACTTTACTCCAGGAAAAGAATCTAAACAAACAAGCATTTCAAGGTTTCTTTGCGAAACCTTGAGTCTTTGCGAGTCTTACGAGATCAGTCTGTTGATTTCAATTGTGCATTCTCTTGGCTGCCACTTTTCACAGCTAAGCATTAAAGCACACACATTTCCTTGTTTATTTCTGAAGGTTCCCCTTTCATGTAAAGCTTAGTATAGCAAATCAATTTACAAGGTTCCCCTTATTAACATGTCTTCTGTTACAGGTGCTTCAGTCACCTATAGAGAGTCAACCTATATAGTCAACCTAGCAACACATGAGGAAAAGATTCATTCTTTTCTCTCTTATGAAATTCTTTTAGCTAAGCTATGGCTTAGAGACAAAGCTTAATGAGTAATAATCACATATCTGATAGCGAGTTTATCAGCACCTGTGAACCAATCATCATCAATCTGTGACTGTTAGCTAAGTTATCAGTGGCATGTTAGGGCAGCTGATCCCATTCTAGAATCTATGAAGGTTTCTTCAATCCCATCTAGCTTTGTACCTTAGACTCAGTCAACGGGATGTAGGAATTTTGGTATCCTCCTTAATGCTGACTAATGTTCTGGCTTGTATATATTTCTTCTGCTTATCACATTCGAGTCGCAATACAGAGCAATCTCAAGGAGGCTTTTCCAAAACACATGGGTCTGTCTAGTCCTTCTTTGTACTATATAACAAGGTAAATTGAACCCACAAGCAGCATTTTGTACCAGGTGCAACTTTTGGGTGGTCCTTAAGAAGGAGTCCAATTAGAATGCATTTCAGTGATGCAAGAGAAAATTCACAGACAGCTGGATGAGTGTGGGAGGTTGGCCATTGAGTGTTTCAGTCTTCGTCTATGGATAGCAGGAGAAAAGCTTTCTCAGCTACAGCTGTTGCTGAGGCTTCAGCTCTGAGTTACTCACCAATACACTTTGTTCACAGCATTTTCCTATCTTCCTCTTACAACTGGTATTCCATCTAGCGTCATGGATTGAGACGCATAAGTTAGAAGTCTTTGTCTACAGTATTCGGTGTTGACAAAGTATGCTGTCAATTCTGCTTTTGGTGAAAGTAAGGGAGAACAAGCTTTAATAGGATTTCATAGTTTGGTTGTGTGATTCCATGCTAATACAGTATGCTTGGGTGCAAAATTATTAGTAATATAATACTTTCACATTGAGTAGTAAGATAGGAATGAGATTTCTCTCTGAAGATTAACTGAAAAATTCAAGGCCAGATTGTGAAATATAACATGAAGTATTAAAGACCACCATGTCGGATGAGGTCTGAGAGAGTTGAATGTAATTCAATTCAATGAATGAGAAAAAGGAAGAGTTGGTGCAGCAACATTTAAGCATAAAGACACCGTGAAACCTTTAATCCACCTTAGGGGATGGGAGACAAAACATTTGCTGTGGTAGTGGAAAAGACACAGAAAATGAAAAACTAAGCCCCCAAGATGACATAATTAACTCTTAAGTCAAAGCTAGAGCGAAAGACAACATAATAGTCAATGACTGTCTTAAAGGATGAGATCAGAATAGAATCCAGCAGGAAAGCTAAGGGCCATTGCTCCAATAGCACAGTGATAAATTAATTTGTATTTCTTTCTTATAAAGAATGGGCTTTTCAGGACAGCTTTGGAAGCAAGTGTCATTATGAATTTGAATGCAAAAGAACCCTACACAGCAGCAATACAAATAATAAAAATGGGGTACCTACCTTTATTTTGGTCTATTAATATGTGGGAAAGCATTGACATCTTGGGTTACTTAGAATGTAGATGTATGTTTTATCCCCTTTAATTTTGTGTGTTACTTGGTCGGGCAATACACAAATAATGTTATTATTTTTTTTTGTAACTGCTCAAATAACTTTTGAAATGTCTACTCGTTTACACTATAGTAAATTAATATCTAGTCATAGTCTTACTAGAACACATGCTTTTATTCTATATCGGGATATAGATGTGGATTCTGAGTTTCAGCCTGTGGAAGAGCAGCAAGTGCTCTTACCTGCTCTCCAGCCCTAGATTTGTTCTCTTGATCATGTCCATATTTCTCAGATGTTGTATTTATGCCTGTTTATATTTTTGTATTAATCTTTTAAAAAAGATTTATTTATTTATTTATTTAATATGTATGAGTCTTTATGCATACCAGAGGAGGGAATCAGATACTATTACAGACGGTTGTGAACCACCATGTGGTTGCTAGGAATTGAACTCAGGACCTCTGGAAGAGCAGTCAGTGCTCTTAATTGCTGAGTCATCTCTTCAGTCCTTTGTATTAATCTTAATATAGATTTTTTTCAACCTTATATTCTATCCCCGGTCATTTTTATTCTACTTGATCAAGCATTTTTGAGACATATTCTATTCTGTACTTTATTTGATTAAATGTTTAATTTTCAACATTTCCCCCTTTATTTTATTATCAGTTTCCTTGACAAATTTTCCATACATATTCTTTTAAAAATGCTATTTATTTTATATTATGAGTATGTGTTAATACCTGCATGGATGTATGTGCACAGCTTATGTGCCTGGTGCCCATATAGTCCAGAAGAGGGCATTGGACTTACAACAACTGGTGTTATAGATGGTTGTGACCTACTGTGTGGATATTGGCAATGGAACCTAGGTCTTCTGCAAGTGTTGTATTAATGAGTTCTATTAATAATCGACTCATCTCTTCAGCTCCCATGTTGCTGATCTTATCTTCCTGCTAATTTGATCAACTCCCTTCATTGGTTTATTTCTGATTCAAAGTCATTGATTACTTTCAGATGTAGACTTTGTTCTTCAGCATTATATCATTTTAGTATCATTGGACTTAGTAATTTGGCATTATAGCTTCTTGGAGACTTTAGGCTGTCTTGCTTTTCATGTTTGTTGTGTTTCTGTGCTGTAATTTGTGCACAAATTGGGTTAGCCATTTATTCCAGTTTTATTTGGGGGATCTTCTTAGTATATAGTCTACACTTGAGGGATAAATCTCCAAAACGACCCAGAGAAGAGAAGAGAAGAGAAACCACTATAATTGTAAGAATACATACTAAATGAGATAGAAACACATTTAAATCAGTTAAAGCAACTGATACATGACCTATGGTGCTAGGAAAGGAGGTGTCTGCTAAATGCATTGGGATTGGGTGGGGCCAGCAGTCAGATCACTGAGATCTGTACAGGTAGACTAGTTTCTGTACTTTTAAAATCCTCTCAGGATGATGCTCTGTGTTTGAAATATTCTGCTTGATCTTCAGAGTTCTCAGTTGGGGTAGAAGTAAACTCCATGACAGGTAGATTCTTGCCTAAGGTAGGAGAAAACTTGCCTAGCACTGTAAATTCAGCCAAGAACCCACGATTGGGAATTCACAGGTTTCAGGTGTGACTCTACTGTTTTTCTGCCGAGTGCATTCTGCTAAGCTCACATTGTGTTGTGTCATAATGTCCTCCAGAGTTTCATCCCTCTACTTACAAGTTAGTGCAGTTACCAGACCTCATCAGAGAAGTTTCTTTGCGCAGTAGATGATGGTTACCACAGAAACTTAAAACTGGCCCCAAAGCAGAAACTTTGTGCCAATGGAGTTGCGGTGGCTGGTCTTATGTCAAGATGACACAAGCTAGAGTTATCTGAAAGGAGGGAAGATCAATCGAGAAAATGCCTCCATAAGGCTCAGCTGTAAGGCATTTTCTGTGTTAGTGACTGATAGAGGAGGGCCCAGCCCATTGTGGGTGGTGTCAATCCTGGGTTGCATAAGAAAGCAGGCTGCACAAGCCATAGGAAGCAAGCTAGTAATAAGCACCACTCCATGGTCTCTGCATCAGCTCCTGACTCCAGGTTTCTGCCTTGCCCCGTTTAAGTTCTAATTCAGAGTTCCTTCAATGATGAAAGCAACATGGAAGTGTAAGCCAAATAAACCCTTTCCTTCCCAAAGTGCTTTTTGGTCATGGTGTTTTATCACAGCAATGGTAAACCTTACTAAGACAAGTTGGTACCGGGATGGTGGGGTATTGCTGTGGCAGACCTGACCGTATGATGTTGTTTTCAGGAGGATTGTGGAAGGACTTTGGGCTAGAAAAGTCATTAAGTGTTGAGAGTTTAGTGAGCTGTTCTGTAGGAGCTTGGAAGATAAGAATGTGAAGAGCAGTGCAGAAGGTAAAGGTCTGGTTTGGGAAGTTTCAGATGGAAGCAGAAACTCTACCTGGCTTTTTGTATGAAGAATCTATAGTTCAGATTAACTGGGGCTGAAGAATCAGCTGTGGTTAATAAGATACTAGACCTACCAAGTGGAAACCTTTGCTTTGCTGGGATTCTCGATGCTGGCCAGCTGAGAAATATGCAGTGATGAAGAAAACAGCATCGTTGAAATCTGGGAATTGGTTCCTGAGAACCAGCACACAGAAACTGCATTCCGTAAGTGTATAAGGTTGTACCTCTCATGGGCAGTGAAAGAGTCACTCAGGTAGTACTGGTTTATAAGAGATCTTAGAGAGCAACTGAGGCTTGGTACTGTCATAGGCCATTGGTGAAGAGGCCAGGAGCAGCCTCAATGGCAGTTGAAGGCCCAGGATTGAAGGGGTCATGTAGAGAGGCTTGGCACCATGAAGAAAACCTAGGAGAAGCTGCTGATGAAAGTACAGCCCAGTGGCAGCAAAAGACTCCAGCATTTTCTAGATGCCACCAAGGAAATGACCACCAAGGTCAGCAGCAGCAGAGGAGTGGAGCCTGCTACAGCCTAGAAGACAAGCTGAGTGTGCTGTAGAGGATGAAGCCAGAGAAGTGACTCGCCCCTTGGAAGAGCCCAAGAGTTCATGGGTAAGTCCAGATATTGGAACTTGATCTTGATTTATTTACACTTTTCGGAGTTTGCTTTTGCTTTGCTTTGATTGTAACTGTGCTCTGGTTCTTCCCTCTTGAAGTAAAAACAAAAACAAAACAAAAACAAAAAAAATTTCATTTATTTTTGATGTTACTGAAACCCACAGTTGAGTGTCTTTGGATTTGAAAAGACTGGATTTTAAAAGAGATTGGCTATTTTAAAGCGACTGAAATTTTAACATGTTTGAATTTGTAAAAACTGTGGGACTTTTAAATTTATTTATGTTTTTAATATGAGAAGACAGGATTGAGGCTTAACAGTAATGTGTTTGTGTGTCAAGCTGAAAAGGAGTCAATTGTGCTGGCTAGTCTTTTGTCAATTTGACACAAATTGGAGTTATCTGAAAGGAGAGAATCTCAGCTGAGAGACTTCTCCATAAGATTTAGCTGTGAGACATTTTCTTAATTAGTGATTGATGAGGGGAGGGCCCAGTGGATTGTGGGTGGTGCTATCCTTGGGCTGGTAGTAGTTCTGGGTTCTTTAAGAAAGCAAACTGAGCAAGCCATGGGGAACAAGCCAGTCATCAGTGGAGTTTGTTACAGCATGGCCTCTGTATCAGCTCCTGCATTCAGGTTCCTACCTTGTTTTTCTCTCCTGACTACCTTTAATGATAAACAGATCTTGATGTGTAAGCCAAATAAACCCTTGCATCTCCAACTTGCTTTTTGGTCACAGTATTTTATCACAGCAATGGTAATACCAACTAAGAGAGCAGTGTTCAACCACAAGTAGACATCTGTACCATACCAGTTCCCCAAGGCTCAGGGGCTTATGGAAGAGAAGATGGGAAGATTTTAAGAGCCAGAGAACTGGGGCAAAACAGTGTCTTCTGGACATGACAGTATCGCTGCATTCATGAGCTCACATCTATGTTGATGGTTTCCGGGGCAAGGAGAATAAACTTTCTTTAATGATGTTGCCCCCGACCCACACTTTGGAGTATATAGCCAGCACAGATGTGTGGTGAACATCTTCAGATTGAAGTTTTCCTTCCAGTGCCTTCAGTAGGGTTGGATTTGTAGACAGATTCTACTTAAATTTGGTTTAACATGGAAAGTCAATATCTATTGTGATAGAAAGTTTTTCTGAGTTTAGTAGTCTTGGCTGGTATCTTTGGAGTTTGTAGAACCATCTGTCCAGGCTCTTCTGGCTCTTAGACTCTCCACTGAGAAGTCTGGTGCTATTCTACTAGGTCTGCCTTTGTACTTAACTTTGTCTTTTCCCCTTGCAGCTTTTAATATGCTTTCTTTGTTCCTTATGTTTAGTGTTTCAAGTGTTATGTGTCATAGGGAATTTCTTTTCTGGCCCAGTCTACTTGATGTTCTGTAGTGCTTCTTGAACCTTGATAGGTACACTGCCTTCCTAACGTGTTCATTTCTGGTTTGACCTCTGTTTGTGTTTTCTTTATTGGTTCTGTTTCCACTTTCAGGTCTTGAACTGTTCTCATGATTAGGTTTCACTATTTGTGTTCTCACAGATTTCATTATTGTATTCTTTTTAAGATCTTTGAACATATTCATAATTGTTACTTGAAATCCTTGTACTGCATCTGTACTGCAGTTCTTAGGGCCTACTGCATTAGTGTTACTGGGTTTTGACAGAGGCACATTATCTTGGCTCTTGATGTTTGTGTTTTTGGGATGGTGTCTAGTTATCTGGCCTTAGGATGATAGAGGTGATTCTTCGTGTTAACATGTGGTTTTATCTTTGTCAGGTGGGTGTTTAACTCCTTGGTTTTCGTTGTTTCCTCTGGATTTTAGGAACATTTGGTGGCTGTGGATTGTTGATAGAGAGCTCTTTAGCAGGACAGTTGGTGGCAGAGAGGGATAACAACGGATGTGGATAACAGGCAGAGGGGCTTTAAGGCTAGGTCATCCTATCCACATCATGAAGCCAGGTCCCCAGTGGGTTGGAGGTGTGGTGGAGGAGGGGTCCAATAGGGAGGTTGCAGCAAGATGGATAATCTGGGGAGACAGGAATGAAAGGGTTAGGGAGCCACATCAGAACCAAGAGTTGGAGTCTCCAGTGAGTGGAGTTGAGTTTGGGGGAGGGGCTCCTGTAATTGGGTTGTTACTGGGATGAGTGCAAGAATGGACAGATTGTAATGGAGGACAGGAAGGATAGTATGTCACCTACTCTGTCACCAGTCAGGTGGAGCCACTTGGTCTTCTGTGTAGAAAGTATTTCTAGGTATTAGAGGCTGACAAGGAGGAATGGGGAAGAGGTGGTACAGGGCCACTGAAAGAGTCCACAGGGAAAA
>JADRCH010000273.1:1165649-1200027 GCA_019843965.1 Rhynchomys soricoides | reverse complement strand
GGGAAGAGGTGGTACAGGGCCACTGAAAGAGTCCACAGGGAAAAGCAAAGTTGGGTTCACACCAAGGTTTGATAGAGTTCCCGGGAATGGTGGCAGGGTGGGAGCACAGGTCTCTGCAAGCTAGCTGGAGATGAGATAGGAGAGATTATAGTGGAAGACATTGAGGAGCGTAAAACACCCCCTCCTTGAGTCCCAGCTCATTGTAGTCACTGTGGGCCCCGGGTAGAGTGTGTTTCTTGTTATTGATGGGTGGGAGGAGGGAGGGACACTAGGGAGGCAGGAGAGGCAGAGGGCTGGGAATGAGACTGGAGAGAGACTGATGGAGGACAGGAAGAAGAGTGGAAATAGGAGATAACAGAGGGTGAGTCCCAGCCCCAGGCCACGGAGGGTCCTGGGTAGACAATCTAATCTTGCATTCTTGATTTGGAATCACTAGGTAGTTCAGGCAGGCCAGGAATTGCTGATTTTGCTGCCTCAACCTCTTCAGTACTCTGATTATCCCAACAAAACAAAGATTTTAAGATATGAAAGCCAACATCTAAAAGCCCTGCCCGTCTCACCACAATGTGAAGTCTGCTGCACCGTGCCAGCTTCCAGTGACTGCTTTTTCATCAGGCGTTCTGAGAATCCTCTTCAGACCACCCATGACTACTTTGCTTCCAAATAATGACTAATTTAAGGATAGACTGCAAACCCTAGCAGAGCCACTAGTCAAGGGTTTTAGTTGATATTGTCTTATGGATAACGACAGCCAGGGTGAGCCATCACTGATTTTGGAGTTCTAATCTTCCTCCAGTTGTCTTTTCAATTGCTCACTTCTCATACAGTCAAGAGGGATTATTCAGACCTTCGGCTGTGCTTGGACACAGTAAAGCTTCCCCAGTCTCAAGATACAGAGACTTCTGTAAAGTCATTTTGAACACATTCGGCACCTTGGTCGCCCTGGTTGGTCTCGCCATCATTTTATTCATCATCTTCCCTGTTTTTAAAAATAATAGAAACACAGCACGCTAAGCCACGGAAGTGAAAAGTAAAAATTTGCATTCATTTCTCCAGAGACCTCTTTCAGGAAAGTGGGAAATCTTATAGCTGGAGTGTAGATAATTGCTGGCTTCATAGATCTCTACACCAAGAGCTCTGTAAAAAAGCCCAATGAGAATTAACTTCCGGGCCCTTTCCCTGCAGGGTGGGCAATCCCGTTCTTTTCTTCTGAGGTTTCCATGACAAGCCCCTAGAAATTGCTTTTAACTCTTCTCCCAGATGACTTTCTAACACCCTGTGCCTGCTTTGCAGTTTTCCTCCGTGGAAAGCTGTACAAAATCTCCCATGTGCGACTGCTCAGTTTTATCAGACCTTCGAGTTGGCCCAGTGTGAGCAAACAACACTGAGGAGAGACATTTCACACTTCCCCCTTCTTAAACCTCTAACCTAATACAAAGCCGACATACTGTACATTCCTTAAGCTTTTTCATGAGCAGTGCAAGCATCCTGGCATTGTCATTATCAGCATTTTCCAAAATCCTCCTCTAAAGAAACAGCCATTATCATAGGAATGAGAGTGAACTTATTTTTGCTGCTGAAAAGAAAAAAAAAACCGCTCAATTTAAGGGATTAGCAGATATTAAAATAATATTCGTTTAAGGTTAAGCCCACAGCCTGGCAAACAGAGCTCTCTTGTATATTAATAATCTGGAGATAATATGTGGTATTCTTCAAAGGGTTTAAAAGGAGCCTCTCGGCAGCATGTGAATTAATATGGCTGATCAAAAATACATTTCAATTTCTAGGTGAATGATCAGAGATCAATGTCTAATCACAGTTTGTTTTTAAACAAATTGAAAACCTGTAACTTGAAAACACTGTTTAAAGGAAAAGTTCTGTTTAAATCATTCAGCTTTGTTGGAAAACATTCCACGTTAAATTTCATCAAGTAAAGAGCTGCTCGCGTTGTTTGCTGAGTTACTTGGGGTCTGAGGGTGACTTTCATTATGAACTGATTACAGATCACATGCACGACATGTTACATTTCAAGGTATCTGTCAAGCAATGTTTTGGGTAGTAACTGGCAAAAAGTAATCTATCAGAAAGAGAGCACACAGGAGGAATTAGAGGAAGGTGAGATCTCAGCTTAAGTCAGAAAGCAGAGAGGGAGGAGAAGGCTTATCTGCAGGTACTTTCTTTGGGGAGGCAGTTCTATTTATCTATTTACGTTCCAGATGTTGCCCACCCCCTTCCTGATGCCCCCTCTCAGAGTTCCTCCCCCTCCCCCTCCCTTTCACCTCTGAGAGGGCAGCCACCTCCCTCTGTATTCCCCCAACCCCCATGCATCTCTGCAGGATTAGGCACATCCTCTCTCACTGAGAGAGAGACTGAGGCCAGACATGGCAGTCCGCTGCTACACATGTGTCAGCGGCCTAGGACCAATCCGCGTATGCTGTTTGGTTGGTGGCTCAGTGGGAGCTCCCAGGGGTTCAAGTTAGTTGACACTATTGCTCTTCCTGTGGGGTTGCCATCTCCTTGAGGGTCTTCAGTCCTTCCTCCTAACTATTTCACAGGGGTCCTGACCTCTGTCTAATGTTTGACTGTGGGTATCTGCATCTGTCTCAGTCAGATGCTGGGTAGAGCCTCTCAGAGGGCTACTATGTTAGGCTCCTGTCTGCAAGCACAACATACCGTGATTAATAGCGTGAGGGATTGGTGCCTGCCCAGGGGATGGGTCTCAAAATGGGCCAGTCATTGGTCGGTCATCTTTTCAGTCTTTGTTCCATCTTTGTCCCTGCATTTATTTTAAACTACCAATTTTGGGTCAAAAGTTTTGTAGATTGGTGTCCTCATCCCTCCGCTGAGGGTCTTGACTGGCTACTGGAAGTGGTCTCTTCAGGTTCTTTATCCCAACTGTTGGGCATTTCTGCTAAGGTCACCTGCATTGACTCCTGGGAGCTGGGGAGGCAGCTCTTCAAGGAGGTCAGCTGGGGGAGTAAGGCTGTAGGACAAGAGAAGGAAACTCATAGAAAATAAGGTACTTCGGGAGAGTGTGCTCTTTAGTGGATGAATGCTTTTGTTCTCTGGGGATGTTCCTCTGAGAACGGTCTTCATTTTTTGAGGATGTTCTTAGGATCTGTATCAATCAAGCCACAGGATTTCTCCCTTGTTATTGAGTTTCTTGCAATATTAAGGGCATAAAATGGCAGATATCACCAATCAACTCTCCTCCCTTTTGTTAAAGGTTGTGCTATAAAATGCTCATTTCCTTGAACACAGGTTTCACCTATGTGAGGGCAAGTAGGTGTATGTCACAGGCTTAGCGTCACAGACCCAGGGAAGCCCTCAGGTAGAAATAATGAAGCTTATGGTACAAACGAGGTGATATCTTTTAAAGTTGTCTGTATTTTAGTGAAGTTCCTTCCTGAGGTGACAGAGTGAAACAGAGGAGGATGTGAGAAGAGTCAATGCATGATCTTTGTGAAGTCTGTGTCTACTAACACTGTTAATGTAGAAGCTACATCCTTCACTCATCTTCCTACAGGCATGGTCAGCCCCAAAGAACAGGTAGTAACAGTGGCTCTCAGTTGGTGAAACCCCTATCGTGTAGCCTTCACGTAAAGCATCTTCCCTTTGGACACAATGCCTCTTACTCAGCAAAGACCGAGCTTTCAGTGATAAGAACAGTGGGTTCCCTCTGAGCAATAGTGTGAGGGACCCCACGCACCTTCCCCTTAGTTTCTGGGCTTGTGTATCCTAGCTGTTGTCAACACACTATTTGTTGATTCATTTTATATCCAATATCCTGAAATCCTTCAATTTCCAATTCTGTAGGAGCAAGATAATATTTACCCAAACTTGTAGTAGCCTTTTACATTGAGGTCTCAGGATGGCACAGTATGTTATGGGGTAGTGAAACCTGTAATCACGTTTGCATTCTTTGTATTTTTTACCCATAAGAACTTCACAAAGCTGTGTGAAATTTTATGTAGACCATTAAGCATCCTGCATGTTCTTAGACGGTGGTGAGATACTGCACGTAGGGAAAGGCACTCATAGGTAGCTCTTTTATCAAGAACCCAACTCTGCCTTCCCCAGTATTGAGTAGTCTTGAGGTAAACAACCTGTCAATCTGCAGTTTGTCTCTATCTTGTTACCTGTTTTATTCCTATCAAGATGTGTCTTTCTATTCAATGTTCTCTCTCCCCCCATCTCTTCCTCGTTTCTTCCCTCCCCCTTTGTCCCTCCATCCCTTTCTCCTTCTATCCCTTCTTCTGTTTATCCCTCCTCCTCCTCCTCATTTTCATCCTCCTCCACCTCCAGACAGGGCTCCTCTGTGTAATACTGGCTGTTTTGAATTTACTCTGTAGAGTAGAATGGCCTTGAGCACATAGATCTGCCTGCTCGTGTCTCCTAAGTGCTGGGATTAAAGTCATGTGCCTCCATGCCCGTCCACCATTTTCTTAGTTGTCATTTATCCAAAACACTACTCAAATATCCTGTGGTTTAAAATGTCTTTCTTATATAATATTGTGTATTCAGTAGGCTTGGCATATGGTATGAGTTGGTTAATCACTTACCTTTGTGCTTTATAAATTGGCTTAGTGTTTGATGATTTACCTCAGCAAACACTAAGTGCTGGTCAGAAGGAAATTGGATTTATGGAATTCTTTCCACATGCAAGACAATTTATGTACATTATGTAGGTATTGTAATTTTTGTGTTTTTAGATCTAGTTGGCAGAGAGCTTGTTTAATGTATTTTAACTATTCAGTTGGACTTCTTAATACAGATTCAAGTACTACCTCATACCAGAACACTACATAGACTAAGAGTTTGGAAGGAATTCCATCCTTCTAATGAATGCTCCAGAATTGGTCAGAACTGAATAGCTTGTTGGAGGGCACTACTTTCTGCTCAGAAGATGCACTCACATAGCCATAAAGCATCTTTTAGATCCTTCCCTGCTTTTTTTTTACCTCTTTCCCAGTTGATCATAAACTGTGTGTTAAGTAAATTTCAGGCATGCCCACATTTTGGCAATGAATCTATTACATTAATATTTCTGCTATTTGGCCGGGTTTATCTTTGTCTAAAAATTCAAATGCTGTGTCACCTAGTTTAACACTGGATACCTACAATCCTGTTGATCATAGCCCAAGTCTTATCAATTATGCTTCCTAAGTATACTTTAATTGTATTTTTCTTCTTAATCAATCATTCCCCACATTTGACCAAGTCCTTTTTACTTTCTATTTAGTTTCTAAAGCCACAGTGGATGCTTACTATATTTGTCTGTAAGATTTTTCCCATTTTCTGTTACTAATACACATGTCTTCTTCTAGGTAACTGTATTAGTCAAGGTTGTTTAAAGAAACAGAACTGTCAGAGTAATGTATGTATGTATAAATGTACTTATGTATGTGTATGTATGTATCAATCATTTATCTATGTATCTATCTACCTATCATCTATCAATAATCTATTAATCATCTATCTTTGTATATGTATCTAATCTATTTCTCAATTATCTGTATTAAAAGGAGATTTAGTACACTGGCTTTTATGGGATATGATTGGTGTGGTATAATACTGGCTAGCCAATACTGGAGAAGCTGAAACTGATGGCGGTTTAGCCTATCAGGCTGACTGTCTCAGCAGTTTCAATCCAGCACTGAACACCTGGAGGATTCATGGAAAGTTACTGGTCTTCAGTCTATGTTGGAAGTCCAAAGAAGTTGGTTCTAATACTGGTGAAGAAATGCCATAACAATAGCATAGATGAAATTGCCAGTAGGCAAAAATTAGATTCTGTCTTCCATGTTTTTTTATCTAGGTTGCCAGAAGGTACTGTCCACATTTAAGGTGTTTTTTCCTGCTTCAGATAATTTTATTAATATAAGCAGATTGTGTCTTAGTTGACTCTAGATGCAGGAAGATTACAATCAGGAGTAGCCATCATTGTAACAGATGTTTGCTATCTTTCCGGATACTTAGAATTTACCTATGAGAGTTGCTTGCCTCCCTGGCCATGGAAGTGAACAATAAGGCTTGACTAACTGAAAGTGCTCCACCTCCTGACCATAGTGGCTGGTTCAATGAGCCTAGGATCCATCCCTCCCACCAGACTTTGCCTGTGGAGTTTTCTAATCAAAGGTTAATTGGTATCTCTTGTTTAACTTGTGTTTTTGAAGCTGAAAGACAGGGTACTGAGAGTGTCAAACTAATACAAGTGTATGGAAGAGCCACACAGGGTTAGTCTGACACATGAGTGGACATCAGAGGAGACGGACTTAGTCCCCATAGCATGGCTTGATTGTTTTTATCTGATCTCTGGCAAATCCAATTTTAGCTTTGTCCTTTCTATTATGAATGTCAATAAATTAATCCCTTTCCCTTTGATTTATTTGAACTGAATTGAACATGTTTAATTGCACAGCATGTGATGAGTGAACTTATTTTCTTGTTTTATCCTTGGCCATGCTGTTAAAAAATGACAAAATTGGCAGTTAAAGAGGTAGAGCTAAAACAAACAAACAAACAACATTGTGAGAGACATAACTCATACTACCAAAAGATAGCAATTATATGTTTTCCTTTATATATTAACTTTAGCATTTAAGACTTTATCATGCTTGCTACAATCTGTATAAACACAGAGGTTAGGTATCTAGTAAAAGACTATGGAGAAGGAGAGGAATCTCCCATGAAAGGGGAAATAGAATATATTGCTATAAAGAGACAGGGGCAGGAGGATTAAATGGGGAAGAAGATTGAGGAGAGGGTTAAGGAGGGGGTATGGGAGGGGCAGCTAACACTATGGGCCGTTTGGGGAGCCACATGGAAACTTTCTAGTGAAGAAATATATATGGAATCACTAGACAATGGTGTGGTGGGAAGACAATGCCCATTTGACATTTTTACCAAGTGAAACCTCTAGTGCCAGAAATGGGTTACATTTAGTTGGGTCATTGGCCAAAAGGGCCCCATGGAGACCCCAAACATCGCAGGTTATTTCCAAGGCAATTGGTTGCTTTCCACAAACTGACAATAAGGTCCCTCTGCTGAAGACAAAATTGTACGTATCTAATTAAACACGGAGAAGTCAAGCTGGTACCTAGTTAGAGCCTTCATCCTCACTGACTAGTGTTTATGGTACTAGAAGGTACTCTACATGCTACCAGGGGAGAAAGGAATCATCAACCCAGCAGCAAACCTTGTGGTCTACAACAGTGATCTGCTTGGGAGATATCCTGAGGCAACACTGGCACACATGAGGGAGTAACCAACCACTTATTGAGTTGGATTTAAAAGCAACTCAATGAGATGAGTCTTATAACTGACACTGATGAGGTGGCTACGAAACACTGGACAGGCCACAGCCCTAGGGGAAAACCAAATACTATTGTTCTAATGTTAAATAGCAATAAAAGGATTACTAGTGGCATTCTGCTATAGCCGCAGATCAGGACCTCACTCAACCATCATCAGAGAAGCTTCTTATAATAGATGGGACACACAGAGAGTGGAAAATTTGCAGAGCGTGAGAGATCTTGGAGCACTCAGTCCTAAATGGGATGTCTTCACTGAGTCCTCCTCTTAGGGCTCAGGGACTCATGCGGACGAAGAGGCAGAAAGATTGTAAAAGTCAGAGGTGATAGATGACTCCAAGCAAGTGGTGTCTTCCAGATACAACAGGACTGAAACACACATGAACGTGCAGAGACTGAGATAACATGCACAAGGCCTGCACAAGTTCAATCCAGATGGGGTCCAAGTGCTGAGGAGGGAAGTGGACACAGGTTCCCACCCTCAACCAAGAACCTCTTTGTAATTGGTATATACTTGCAAAGGAAAAAAAAATTAGTCTTCTCCAGTAGATCCTTACTGTCTATATTAATCATATCATCCATTGATAGCCAACCCAAAAGGAATTCAATTCATTTTTCTAAGCATTTTGTCTCATAGCTCTTTCGACTGGGAAGGTGAAATCTCGAAAGTAAGTTTGATTTCTCCCTTTATGAGCAGGCCTTGAGTCCAACTGAGAGCTGTTGGTAACTGCCAAGGTAATCATGCCACTACTGCTTGAGTGTAGTTGTTATGCCATATTGAGAAGGACTGTTGATTCCCTCCTGCCTTTGGAAGCTTTCATGACACTTCCTGGTACTAGGACATCTAGTCCTTATGTAGGACAGTAGAGGCAACTTTTACATCATCGTTTTGGTGGCTACTTGTTCTGGAAATTAAACTTTTAAGGATATTTCCTTGTCTGTGAAGGAAATATGATATTAGACTCAAGGCAGGTTTAGTGAGGAACATTTTTATAAAAGCATCGTAGGACTGGAGTGCTGGCTCAGTGGTTAAGAACATGTACTGCTTTTTCAGAAGGCCTGAGTTAAGTTCCTAGCATCCACATCAGGTTACTTACAACTGCCTGTACCTCCAGCTTCAGAGAAATCTGAGGTTGCTAGCCTATGTGGAAACCTGCACCCATATTCCAGTACCTTCACATAGGCACACATATATACAAATAATTAAAAACATCAAAAGCAAATCTTTAAAACAAGAATTGAATCCTGTGTGTGTGTGGTTCTTTTTTTTTTTTTTTTTTTAAAGATTTATGTATATGAGTACACTGTAGCTATCTTCAGACATACCAGAAGAGGGCATCAGATCCCATTACAGATGGTTGTGAGCCACCATGTGGTTGCTGGGAATTGAACTCAGGACCTCTGAAAGAGCGCCTGGTGCTCTTAACTGCTGAGCCATCTCTTCAGCCCGAATCCTGGGTTTTATATTAGATTAGAAAAGTAGTCAACCCCATGGATATTCTATTTCTAGTACTTAGAATTTCTACAACACTCATTGTTTTTTGAGACCTCTTTTCATTCCTGAATCTTGTAACAGGCACCATTAAGAAAATTGTTGAATGAAATTACTAGATCTAACTAGTTAGTAATAACACACAGATATTATCTATATTATTATTTTAGCCAATATCAAACACTTCTCACTAATGGAGAATAGCAAATTAAAGTGAATGAAACTCTTATTAGTATAAACTTTCTATGTTTATTGGCATATAGACTTCAACTGAATGGGCTGTTCTCAAAATTTCTTGGTAAATTTAGGCAGCCAATCAAGATGACGGATATGTGTCCTATCTGTTCATACTATTGGAATTTCCATATTAATTTCCAATTCATGTCTCTGGTTACCTGGAGCAGGAAGAAGACCTGGGTGTATCGGAGCAACAGTTTTCACGGTAAAAATTCTTACACAAAGGAAAAGGAGGGCTCGATGATGTTCCAGGTTGGGGAATCTGTGGTTTGAAGGGGGTGGGCTCATCTTAGCTTCATTCCACCAGCAAACCTGGGAACCTTAGGCTGCAACTGTAAAGGAAAGGAAGGGGTTGAATCAATGGCTTTCTGTTTACAACAGCTTCTCTTTGGGTAGATCTTAGCACTCAGACGAATTGCTTAGAAGGGTTTATTCAATCTGATAATTGAAAATTGTTGAATATTCTGGTTAAAATGGATAGGGTTTTCTTTTTTTTTTTTTTTTTTTGCAGACCAGCTTGATGATGTCAGAATTTATCTGCCATAGCCACTTCAGAAATGGCAGACACTAGCACCCTTCCTCTAGGTCTAGCTGAGTGGAGGTGCTGACCCAGCGGACAGCCATCTGCTTAGGCTGACCTGGGAAAGTTGTTGCCTGTTCCCACAGTAGTGTCTTCAGAGGCATTTGGGGTAGGTATGCCTTTCAGCTGTCTAAGTCAGTCCCTGTTCCCTGAGAGTCTGTGGTTTGCAGTTGTTTTGTTTTATCTTAACTTGCTTACTCTACCTTAACTATCATAATGTTTTCAGAGAAGGAGTCTGTAACTTATAAATGAAGAAACAGATTTTGGAAGGGGAAATGATTTACTTGTATAGACCACATCATTATCCAATAACTTTCCTGGGGCCAAAGTCTTGCCCCAGTGCTCTTGGATAACTGCTTGATTTCCATCTATCTTTCCTGTTGAAACCACACGTTCTCAGAAATGTCTTCCCCCATTTGTAGCATTGCTCTCCCACAGTGACAAAACTGGCTTATTCCATCCACAATCACTTCTTAATTTGAATAACCCAATTTAGCTACCCCCCTCCCAGTTGTACTTGTTTAAAACCCAGTTGCCATTGAAACACAGGGGAAGGAGGCGACAGGAAAGAGAAGTGGAAGGCCTGATAGAAATCTGAACCTAGGCATGCCACTTTTTCTGCTGTATTCCAGAAAAGCAAGGTGAAGGGACAGAGGTAGCTCTTTAGACACTGCCATGAGTAGAGTAGATTACATGCTCTGTCACATCTGGACAAGTACATGCTGTGTCACATCTGGACAAGTGCATGCTCTATGTCACATTCCCCCTGCCCTCCATGATTGCTGGCAACCCTAAAGAGGAGGCTAACTTTGGGTTTCTTTGTTTTCACGTGAGTTGTCACAATTCACATTTCACAATTCACATGAAAGCCAATGTCCTTCCAAACACCACTGTTCACTTAATAAGTTCATTTTTAATAACCCAATAAAGATCATCTGCTATAAACTTTTGTAAGGTCATAAGAACAAAGCTGAAGATGCTGGCTGGCCCAAATCAAGAGTCTTTATATTTTGACACTCATTTGAAAGGGCCTCTGATAAAGGAGAGATGGGGTCACCCAAAAACCATTTAGAAACAGATGCCACTGAAAAGAGACAGACACATTCAGTTTAGGAATCACTTGTGTGTTGTTGTAGCTTTTGTCTCTCAGCATTTTAAATACATGTGGACATATCATACTTCTGTGGTCTACGGGACTTACAAAAGTACTCACTGGTTGGGGCTTACCCAATAAAATTCATTTTAGTGCTCCATGGAAAGAAAACTTAGAGTTATATGTAACTTGCTAGCTTTAGGACCACCGTGCAAATTCTCTGTGCTCGTCACTGATTTGACAGCTGCTGTCCTGCTGTGCTCTTGCTCTTGGCTGTGCAAAGAGGGAGCTGTTGAGGAAGTCATAAACACTTGGTTTCACTAAAACCATTACCGGCACTATTTCTTATCTCATTTCTCTAAGTACTAAGGTATAGATTACACAATAAATACACACGGAGAAAGCACAATTCTGTTTATGGCTTATAAATAGTGCAGGAAGAGTCCTGCAGTAATTAAATTGGAGGGAAGTTTCCTTTGGGTTAGAGGGAGGGAGGAAGGAAGGGAGGAAAGGAAGGGGGAGAAGGAGAGGAGGAGGAGGAGGAGGTCAGAGAATATGAATGAAAGAATATTCTAACCCAACTGATCCTATGCTGAGTCAACCAGTGCTGTTATTTAAAGGCCACAAGCCACAGGCACTATTCTATTTTCTGCTCTAGCTGGACAATTTCCGGTTTCATGCAGATCTGCACATTAATGCCAAGAAGAATTCTGTCCACCCGTTCATCTCCCGACTTGCTATTTAGTTTCAAGAGCTTGCCATGTTCAGCCAGATGCTGTTACTAATATTGGAAGTCATTGGAGAGAAGAAGTAAATATAGTTTACTTCTGGGAGTTTCTTGTGGCTAAATAATATATTGATGCTTATTAAGTGGGTAACTAACTTATTCTGGTTTGTCTGGCTTTCTTTCTGGTTTTAAAGCTGAAATTTCTATGTTCTATGAACCCCTGCAGTGTTGGGAAAGCCAATTTGGTTACTTATCCTTGTTGTGTGACTTTAAAATTCCATTAGTTTATTATTTGGGAAACCTCCTTTTTGTGATGGCTGTTTAACAGCTAGCATTGATTGAATTCCTCAATGCAGGCCAACCACTTTTTTTTTTAAGTATTTAAATGTATTTGCCTTGTTCTCTCAATCCTAGTGAGAAGGAGTGATTTATCCTGCACTACAGAATGTGTTCTGTATAACTCTAGAGAGCAGCACATAGATCAGGCAATCTTTCTGAAACAGGACGGTAATTTTAGTATCCCCATTTTACAGTTTTTTGAAAAAGCCAATAGATCGAATGCCTTGGCTGTCATGAAACAGTAGGTAGAAGTGAACGGTGCTTTCTGTGGCAGCCCTCTATGAGCAGCATGATTAAGGCTATTTTAATAACAGTGCTATAGCCATTGCTATGTATGATGTGTTTATGTCAACACTTCTTCAAAACATCTATCATGGTTAGATTTGTGGTGTGTAATGCAGCAGACTTCCTCCAACTCAATTGCTCAATTAGGGTTTTCTTTTCTTGTCTAAATTTTCTAGAGCAGGTGTTGTACATAATGGTGCCTGAACTCTACATGCTGTTCCTGGATGAAAATTATCTGAGATAATCCTACCCAATAGAAATTTCTAACCATGTGTGGCTTTTGATCATTTGAAAGGCATGCTCACAGCTGTGGAAGAAGATGGACACAGGGATCCTGAAGCTGTTAAATTGATACAAAATTCATTATAATTTCTTACATTGTTACAAAATTTATTTATATTGATATAGACTTAATGTTTTCATTGATATAAATCTTTATATTTTGATATAAAATTTGAAATTAATATTGTTACTCTTAGATAGACATTGTTGCCTATACAATCATTTAAGAATATAGGACTCGCCGGGCAGTGGTGGCGCATGCCTTTAATCCCAGCACTTGGGAGGCAGAGGCAGGCGGATTTCTGAGTTCGAGGCTAGCCTGGTTTACAGAGTGAGTTCCAGGACAGCCAGGGCTACACAGAGAAACACTGTCTCAAAAAATCCAAAAAAAAAAAACCAAACCAAAACAAAAAAAACCCCAAGAATATAGGACTTAGGGCCTGGTCCTTCTAATAGCTGCTCTTACAAACTGTTTAGGGTGATTAAGTAATGCAAGTAAAGAGCCAGATAGTAAAATCATGCTAATATTAGATTCTTATTTAATTATAATAAAGTGTTTTCAATATTCAAATAGAAATAGCTAAGAGTAGTCAAGGTTTAACAGTTCACATATACTATATGTAGATAAACTTCAAAACATCATAAATCCACAGAATATAGCATTTAAAATCACTTCATTATTAATAGATCTTTTGACAAGCAGACATGTCTGCTCCTGACAGCACCCCCTTCACAGTTCAAAGAAGATACTGAGCATCATTACCTCCATATGGAGTTGCTCCAATTGTGGCAAGGTAGCCACTGGGCAAGAATTGCCCTAATTCATCTACAGACCAAAACCAAAAAATACTGCTCAGGGAAGGACACAGGAAGCAGGATAGTTGAAAACTTAGCTCTGCCAATACAGGGTTAGCTAGTCCTTCATAATTCCTGCATCACTTAAGGTCTGTAGGATGGTTCTGGGACAGAAGGCTGAAGACAGATGCTCCTATGTTTTGAGGAATAGGGGACTGTCTAAGAAATCAGCTGTCCCTACAAATTGTTTGAATTTTAGAAGCTATGTTTTTGTGCTTCCTATATATATTAAGGTAATATTTAATTTGTTCTCATATCTCTGATGGGTTGAAGACTAGTTATAATCTCATAATCAAGCTTAAGTTGTTTAGTATTAAGGAAGATGATCTAATGATTGATTTAAAATGATGGTTTTCAGATGGTAATACAAGTTAAAATCGAGACATAATTCAGATTATAAACTCTTTAAGTTAAGGTAGATGTTAGAACCTAAATTGTTATTAAATTAGTACCTAAATTGCCAAAATTGATAGACTAGACATTATTAGTGTATATCATACCTTGTAGTTTACATAACTGTTATCAACTAAGTTCAATATACATATGAGAGGAAAGGCCTTTTTAGTGGACAAAAAGGGAGAAATGTTGTGGATTTGGTTTAACACTTGTATTTTGTTAATTGAGTTCCCAAAATTACCCAAGACATGTAAGACATTGAGGATCTCTGTTCCTAGTTGGTTTTGATTGGTAAATAAACTTGCCAGTGGCCAATAGCTTGGTAGGGAGACAGAGGCGGGACTTTAGGATTCTTGGTCAAGGGACCAAGGGAGGAGAAAAAGGATACAGCTGCCATGCTGAGAAGACCAGACCTGAGAGGTACAGAAGAGAGAGCATAACAATCATATAAGAGGTGGGGAAGAGCGGCCCCAGTGCCCCTCCCCCAGCCCCACTTCTGTCTAGGGCAATAATAATGGAATAAAGATTTTAGTAATTAATAACTCAGGAATATCGGAGGAGAGGTGTGTGCCATGTAGAGGTTTGGGAGTAGCCCAGCCATTGAGCTGTTTAAGACGTATTAAAATATAAGGCTACATGTGTGTGTCTTTCATTTGGGAACCCAGAACATTGGGGCAGGTAGTAAGGAATGTGCCGCCAGGTTGATTGAGTAGAGTTAATTGACTAGTATTCCAATTTATAATTTTTATTTTGTAAACATAAATTATAATAGAACATAATTATGATAAATAACGATTATTGTGAAGATGATAGTTGGTCCTGTTAGAAATGCGTCTGCCAGCTAGTTTGTGAGTGAGCAGATAAGAGAAATAAGAGGTAATGACAGTAGAGGGGAAGAAACGATGCTTCCAAGGATGTAAAGAAGAAAACAGAATGATTTGCCTTGGGCATCAGAACCTGTATCTAGACATCTTCGTGGACGGTGTACACAGTCAGGTGAAGGTTCAACAAATTGAAGATAATCATGAGAATTTTAGTTTTAAGGAAAATGCTGTAAAAATTACGCTTCAAGTACCAGTTATTACCCTCTTCCACAATCCGTTTGTGTTTATGCAGAATTTTGCATAGTACATCTGGAGTATACCTTTTGTTTCCATTTATTTTAAGACAATTTTGACAAAAGCATTTAATAAATTTCTTTCACCAATTTTGTCCAAAGCAAAGTCTGCTCTAAATAATAAATGTTTGACCTTTGACCTTTGACTCCTTAGAATGGTCAGGTGTAACAGGGAGTGATGCCCAAAGAAAGCTAATTATTAGACCAAGCTGGATGGCTAATTTCTCCTGGAAAAGCCTTTTGCTGGCCTTGCCTGGCTATTTTTGTCACACGCCATTAGTCTTGAATAGGCTCCTCATAGGAAAGCATCCTAGGTTGGCTGCCCAGTGGGAGCAGGTGCTGTGCCTTATTGAGCAGTCATAGCTGCTGCTGGGGCTTTTGTTGTTGCCTACGGCTCCCTGCAGGGCTTGGCCTCTTTTGGGAGCCAGCTGCATGAACCTTGCCAGCCACATTTTTTCCTCCTGTCTGAGTGCTTGTTATAACCCCTGCTTTTAGCTTGAGTTACCTATAACCATGGTCACAAAGATCACATAGAGTTGTGTTTGTCTTATAAAATACAGATATTCTGGCTGAATTTACATATAGGATTAAAAAAAATGAATGTATTTTTACTGCACCTAAAACTTTTTATGGGATATACTCTCATTGGAAATATTATTCAGTCCTATCTGCAGTCCGTGTTTAACTAGGCTTCTTGTGCTTTAATTTTTCAGACCTGGTACTGTCATCAAAGGTGTTACCCTAGCTCCTGTCTCTTTGGTTGTGGGCCGAGCCTTTAATGGCTGAGCCATCTGTGTAGCAAGATACTTCTAGATCTTAACTTAGTTGATACACTGCCACATTTTGGGAAGACTTCACTATTATTTTGCACATTATAGTTTATCTTAGAAATTCTCTCTCTCTCTCTCTCTCTCTCTCTCTCTCTGTGTGTGTGTGTGTGTGTGTGTGTGTGTGTAATCACTAAGATTTTGATAATGGGAGCAATCACAGAATCTGGGTCATCTGGGTCATAGGTATGACATAATGGTTGTGATGGGAAAACTGACTTGGCTGACACTGGTTGCTATGGAGTTTCCTTTAACCATCAACAACAGCTATTCAAGCTTAAGGGAAGGTCAATGATCAGTTCAGTCTGGAACCTTTTCGTTCTTTGGAGGTATTGAGGAGCAGAAGTAGAATGATGTAGTTTCTGAGTTGCTTGCTTCTAACATTAACGTATGCTGCTGTTTATAATTTCTATTTGCTTTTAGACTTCGCTGAGTGAGGCTGTATAGCATTCGCCGCACCATATTAAAACTAAGAAAAGACAGTCGTGCTAATGATGCATAATGAACAATGTGTAAATAAAAATACACACCTTATATTATAATAAATTCTTATTAGATGGAGTCTAATACAGACACTAGGCCATTCATTGTTTACCAAACTTCTAACAATGGAGGGGGATAGCAACATGGCTTTTCAGCCCACCTGGCAATTCTGGCTGTATCAGGGTTGACTATGCCCTAGATAAATTCACAATGCTCAGTCTGAAGTACAATTCTTTCATAGTTGTCTATTTCCTCTCTTTTTAAAATCTTGGATTAGTGGTTTTAAAATAGCAAGGCTGTGTTCATTCAGTAAGCAGGCTGATGGTAGGCTCTGCACCTCTCTGTCTCGACTTCTTGAATGTGTCACTTGTACTATGAGAATGTTACTTTTTTTTTTTAAATACTGAAATATGTGCTTTGTTCTTCTGATATGATTGTGTGTACTATTTAATTCCCATTCTTATTATAGCTGAACTTTATAAAGGAACCAAAGGGAGAAAGGGACAAATGTTGCCTTCTGAGTTATAAGCTTTGATTCCTCCTGTTTTCTGAAAGAAGTTGGAGGGAATGAAAATTGCTTTCATGCAGAATTCACTTTTTTCTTTCTTTCAGGAAACACTCTATTGACCAAAACAAATGGTGGTGAGGTGGTGACAGTAATAATTGGCAGCCTCTGGTGTCTAAAGCCATTTGCTTGAATTATTTATATCTCAAACCGATGAGAATCTCATAAGAGCAAGTCGGATAGGCCAGCGAGTATCATTTATGTACTGCGGCCACATATCTGGTTGACTGGTCACATCTGCTGGGGCTGATGCTTTAAAAGCTCAGGGGAGGAGTTTGTTTCAAAACAGCCCCACACCCATCAGAGTTTGATTAGCCCTTCAACAGCTTCATTTTGATCCTTGCTAAGAGCAGGCTGGCACAGAGCGCTTTAGTCCCTCTAAGGCTATCTGCTTATAACAGCTCAGTAGCAGGCGTCACAGTTGCACCACCTCCTTAGACTCTTAAGGGGCATTTTCCGCACCCTTTCCTTTAAAATGTACCTTAAAGTTGCTGGGAACTCACAGAATTAGGATTTGTTGTTTTCTGGCAGTGTTAAATGTGATTGTTGAGTTGTCACTTGGCATAGATTATCAGTGTGTCACTGAGACTCAGATGGTCTTGATGTCTTCTCCCACAGCTTATTAGCTCTGTCTTCTTCCATTGTGGTATGTTATGGCCAGGAGGGTGGGGCTGGGGCTTGGTTTTATTTATTACTCAGTCCATAAAATTGAATTGCCTCAAGAAAATTTACACAGTCTTCCTTATGAGGAAGTAAGTGTGGATTCTATGTGCACTTCGGAGCATTGTCCACAGACTTTATCATCTTTAAATTTTAAGTCTATCATATAAATTTTAAGAAAGAGTTTTTTTTAAAGCTTTGACAAAGCAATGTATTTATGACATTTTCCTAGTAGCTTGTATTGATTTTTGCCTTGAGCATTGCAAAGTATCTTTGGGAATTAAATGAATACATAACACTGTCTAGATTTTTATATTCGTACCTATTTTATATTCAGTCTTTTAATATATTTTAAAATGTTCACCAAAATTTCATGAAAAAATTGCTCAGGGTATCATGGTTATTTTTTTGTATAATTAATCTGTAAAAATTATTTCAATGTCAGTGTATATCAATCAAAAGTTATTGGACAACTAGTAGGTAAACTGGTAGCTCTTAGTGTCCTTTATGACTAAAAAGGCATCCTATTCACAAATGACAATTATAGAAAGCACATTTAACTTTAATCTTGCTGGTTTTGGAGAATTCAGAACTCATCTATTATTAAAAAGAATTATTACCTCTTCAAAGGTTTAATCTTATAGGAAATAAATGTTAAATAACCCCAAAGGAGAAAACTTTAGTTTCAAAAATATTCTTTGTGCGTGAGAGAGGCTGCGGAGTTGGACAGACATATTTTTTTTTTAATTCCAATAAACCTCTGTACTCTTTGCAATTAGCTATTCCAAGGTCTGTAGTATGTTTCTGCTCTTTTATAATCAACAAAAATATATTTCTTATACTAGACCAGGCAATAGAGGCAATTACCTTTATTAGAAGAAAAAAAACTTTATCAAAGGTGCTTTTAGGTAATACTAAATTTTGATGGTACTTAACCAATTTAAGCATCCTAGACTATCCATCTGCAACTCATTCTTCCGGGCTGAAGGGTCATTTCTTCCTTGCACCTCAGTCTTCATCATTTTCAATGTCTGCAGTGTTGGTATGGGAGAGGAAACCTCTTCACAGATCAGGTTGGAACCAGTGCAAAATTTTTAGAATTCTTCTGGTCCAGACACTAGAGACAGGTTGAAAATATCAGAGATAAGTAAGTTGTGTTTGATTTCAACTGTTTGTTTACAAAGATGTCCTGGGTAGCTGGAGAAGGACTTGAACCCCACTCGTATGCCACATGAGATTCAACCATGCCTAAGGAAGTAAACACTTAAAGTCTGCAGAATTACCTGATTCTCAGCCTTCTCTCCATGAGAACCTTAAATGAGAGGTTTTCAGACATACACTTGACTGTGTTTACAATTGGAAAAGTGTGTGTGTGTGTGCGTGCGTGTGTGCATGTGTGTTCATTTCACTATACAGCCCAAGCTTCTTGCTGATTGAAAAAAAAAAAAAAAAAAGGTGTTTTTCTTAGACACTTTCCCTTTCTAGCCCACCTACCAAGGTCCTGAGATTGGCTCAGTTATCTCTGTTGTTCAGACGACAACAAGAGGTGACATCGTGGCTATATTAGGTCATTTAGAAAGGCAGATTGGTGAAATTCCTGAGACCTCTTTTAATTAAGTAGGCTATTTAATCTCATTGTCAACTTGAGTGGATTTGGAACCACCTAGGAGACAGTCCTCTGGGTATGTCTGTGAGGATGCTTCCAGAAGGTTTTATCTGAGGGGGTAAGGCCTACCTTGAATAATGGGCAATACCATGCCAGCGGCTGGTGTTTTCAGACTGATTAGAAGAGGAGAAGGAAACCAGTTTAGGACTAACGTTAATCTCTGTTTTCTACTGTGACCAGTTGGAGCTTTCACTGCTGTTCCCCTTCAACACAGATAAACGGTAGTGAGGCAGAATAAACATCTCTTCCTTAAGGTGCGGTTGTCAGGTATTATCTCACAGAAGTGACAAAAAATGGAGAAATGAGGTCAGTGCTGTGCTAAAACCAACCACATGGATTTTACACATGGTGAACTGGTTTTCAGGATGAATATGGAACGTGGAGATGCAGGTTGGAGAAACACTACAGTGCTGTAAGCAGAAGTTAACTGGCCAATGTGGTGGAATTTGGGAGGACAGGGCAGGATATTAACAGGCAAACGTGGTGTACGATGCCTGTAATCCTGGAATTGAGAAGGTCGAAGAAGGAGAGAGCAGCAGTTTAGGATCATTCTTGGCTACATAGAAAGTCCCAGATGAGGACTCCATTTGGAATTAGGTTAAAGATTAGTGACCTTAACTTCTAGCAGTTTCTGCTTTTATTCTGCCTGTGTCCTGAGAATCTGAGCAAAACTGGACTCAAAAGTAATAGACTCACTTGCTTATTAGAAGGAAATGACAAGACAGGATAATATTCATAGTATGGGATAGTTATTGCTCACTGCTGTTATCCATGGGGGGTGTGAAAAACGTGTAGTTTCTTGTTGATGGAAGAAGCATGTGCAAATTTAAAGTTGTAGGTGAGCAAGGTGCAGAGAACACATGTGTAATGGCTAGAGAGATTAGCGCATCAAGGAGAATCCCTCATACTGGATCAGTGCCCAGAAAGGAGATTTGAGGACAAGACTCTAAGTCTTCAACTTACACAAATTCACTTGAGCTGAAGATGACACTGAAGAGATTCTCTACTCTAAAGCAACTGCTTAGGGAACCGTTTCCCCCTGTTAAATTCCAAGGAGCACAGAGGACATTACAACCATGGTTAGACAGGGGACAGCTTACATGCTGACACCAGCACAGCAGAGCTTTCTAGGATCACCCGTATGATTCTGGTTTTGCCGGCATGCAACACGTGTGAGTCGGTCATGGAGGCTGATTTCAAGGTTTCAGTCTCTGAGGGCAGGTGATTGATGATAGGATCAGATTCTCAGTAAGGAGGTCTTGAGGGGTCACTACACGAATCTGTGAGGAAGGCAGTGCTGTGGTGTGAATCTGTGGCAGCAATGCAGTTGCAGTGAAGGCCGCTGTAGGAATCCATTAGGGGAAATCAATCGTAGTGAAGATTCTAAGGGGTTAGATATCCCAGACCCATGAAGAATCCGTCAAGGGAAGCTACAGGCACAGAATGGAGCCTGATCATGAAACAGGCTGATGTGTTCCAGGTGGCAGAAGTGGAGAGGGGAGGTGACAAGTGTCACATATGTAGGAATCTGATATTTCTACATCTGTCTTCCAAACTTAAGACAATGACAGAATACTATGTATATTATTTCATAACTTGACTTTCACAGGTTATTTTAGCCTCCACTCCACAGTTCATATAGATAGATTTCAAGTTTGAAGATACTTACATTGTTATAAGCATTTACAATAGTTTATCAGTTTGTTGTTGAATGATTTAGCCCATTTAAAGCTTCTGCCTACTATAAACACTACTTAAAGTTTACTGTGATCTTTAAATATTTTCGTATTTTCATGATGATCATTGGCAAACATTAATTATAATATCACGATTGTCTAAATTATTTATTTAATTCTTTTGGTTTACCTTTGTTTTAGTATCTATATCTGTTACTATGACAAATGTATTTTGTCTCTGCTGTGCCTTCTAATTTTGACTTTTGTTTACTATTATTTTATTACTTACTATCTGTATTCTGTTTGCTCTGATGTGTATATATTTGTGTGTATATTCTATAAATAATTTGAAAGCAAGGGGTATACTATGCTTTGAATGATTTTACTAGCTCCATCAAAATTGTGTTTCTGTATAATAACCCTGTATATGTAAAATCTATGTGACTTTAAGTTCTGTGACACCATTGATTCCTACTCCCATCTGACAAACCCATGCCATACTTTGTATTTTGTAATGGTCAACATTAAATGCTCTGGTATGTATAGGCCTCATTCCTGACCCATACTAGGCTTATTGCCCATGTTTGGTTAATAGAAACACAACAGCTAATGATATAGAACAAACAGTAAAAGAAGCAATTGTTCAATTATGTTCAAACCCTAGTTCTAGCACCAACTTGTTCAAAAACTGTCTTACCTGTAGGGACTTTAATTTATTCTTTGAAAACAAAAGTCTGGTTTAAGATCTCTTTCGACTTTAGCTTTTCCCCTCCAGCTTTGGAATCTGAACACAATATTCAAAGTAATGAGTTATTCTTCCATGTAACCAATTCTAGTATTCATATTATGCTTCTAATTCATACCCTGATATTTGGAGTGCTTCATAAAAGAAAGGTTACTTAGGCTGGCTACGCTGACCTTAGGCAGAAAAGCCTGGCTTGTTCACTCTCTGAGCATATGTAAGCTTAACTTTGACAGTTCTGACCGCGAATATCTGTATCAATTACCAAACTATTTGAAAGTCACTTTGCTCTATTTGAACAAAGTGATGACTGAAAAGTAGTGGAAATGCAAAGATTACTAGTATCTGATCTTTCATGCTCAAAAATTATATTGCCTTACCCTTTCTGTTGTTATTTTGTTTACATTTTACCTAGAGTATCATGATCTGTAGAAAGTTGTTTTTTCTTTCACTCTGCATTTCATGCCACTTCTCAAAGAGGAGTAAAAGTATTTCATTATACTGGGAAAATGGGAATGAAAATTATTTATCTCATATATTTAAAACACAAAAAGAAAATATTTCCCTTAGAAAATGATTTTCATTTTGTCTGTCTGTCTCTATGTATCTCTGTCTGTCTGTCTGTCTTCTATCATCTATCATTTGTGTATCACCTGTCTGCCTATCTATCATCTATCTATCTATCATCTGTCTATCTATTATCTATGTATCTATCTTCTGTGTCTATGTATATATGTATCTATCACCAATCTATCATCTATGTATCTATCATTTATATATCTATGTATCTATATGTGTATGTGTGTATGTATGTATGTATCTATCATCAATCTATCATCTATCTATCATCTATGTATCTATCATCTGTCATCTATCTATCTATCCATGCATCGTCTATCTATATCTATCATCTGTCATCTATCCATCCCCCCTCTCTCCATCTTTGTCATCTATCTATCTATCTATCTATCTATCTATATCTATCTATCTATTATCTATCTATCATCTATTATCATCATCATCTAATTTTATCTCATATTTGGAGGTATATATTTGAGTTTAGACATGGTTCTTGCCCCAGGCTTCAGGCGCTGTGGAGGCATGGGAAATGTGCTTGTACTTTGCTCACTCCTCCTTAAATCCCTTCTCCCTCCTTACCTTTTCTGTCGACACTTTGTAGGGACTAGAGACACCCATACAATTTTCTTCTTCAAGACAGAACATCCGAAGGCTTTAACAGGGTATGTAGCTTGGCCTCAATGAACTTATGATTAAAGCAAAATTTATAGATGCTTACTTGGTTTATAACAAAGAACTAAATCAAGCTGCCAATTTTTACTATTATTTTAACTAGTTTTGTCTATGTTTCTGGTTTTTAAGTAATTTTGTATTATATTTTCATTAATCTATTTTTGGTACTTTCTTTGGGTTTGTTTAGTTACTCTTTTTTCCAGCTTTGAACTCAAGGTTGAGCTCATCTGTCTTTATTATCTCCAGGACACTGACATCCTGGAGTTTATACACTTCCTTCTGAGGTGTTCTTTGGCTGCATCTGAACATTTTTGCTATGGTCCCATGTATATTAACTTCTAAGTACATACTCATTGCTGTTTTGATTTACAACTTGGTCTGGTTTTCTCTTCAAAATGTTACCTAAGACACAACTGCCTTTAATTCAGTCTCCAGGGGGATCTGATGTCCTCTTCTGGCCTCTGAGGGCACTGGCATTCACATGCATATAACTCCATACAGGCACATGACTACACATAATTAAAAATTGATATTTAAAAAAAAACTACACATCTAAATAGCTCCTTAGTTAAAACAAAGCTTTGTCACACATACACTATTGTGTCCTCTGAGTGTTTTTATACAGTTGTGGTTATGGTAATCAGTTCCACAAGAGCTCCGGGTGTATTAGTGCATATAACTCTGAAGGCATCGTGATCCTAAGACACACCTGACTCATGTCTCTTTTTGCTTAGAGATTTCCCTGATGATGTAGATACTGTGAGCTTTTTCTGTTCTTCAGTGTGTTCAACTGTGAATTGCACAGGACTTAAGATTCATAAGACTACAATTGACTGGAAATTGAGAGTTGATTAAAAATTACATATTTCATCTCTACACAGGTAGTTATAAGACACATTTTGAAAGGCTCAGAGCATTCACAAGGTTGAATATCTGCTGTCTACCATGATAATGCACCGTGGCTTTGCATTTTTTACTGTCACTTTTCTTACCCTTGATGGTCAGGGATTGTGAAGTAGGTGCTGGGATCTTAACTCTTGTCTTCTAAAAGTATAGGTGCTCGCAACCATGGAATTATGTCTCTAGCCTCTAAGTGCATTTTAACGTTTTTCTTCACAGTTTTAATTTTTTGTTAAATGAAAGAATTAGTTTTTTTTTTCTTTTTAAACAGATTGGTGTTTCCTATGGATTGTGTCTGTGTTAGGATCCTAGACCTACTAGCACCATGACAGAGAAACCTTCATGAGAAAAAAATACAACACAATCAAATATAGAATCCAAGCTTCCAGGATACTTCTGGAGTCTAAAACCAAAACTCAAACCTGGTGTATGATGACAAATATTGAAGAGCAATGGACAAAGGGCAGTGAGTGGCAAGGGGGTGAAAATATTAAACTAGATTGGAGTTCAAGGACAAGATGGAGGGCTTGCTGAGATGGGTGCTTGTTGCTCAGCCTAACTGCAGGAGTTCAATCCCCAAGGCCACACAGTTGAAGAACGGACTGACACCTGTACGTTACCCTCTGACCATCAAAGGTGTACTGGGTCATGCATGCATGCACACGCACACATTCTCACACACGCACATGCACATGCACAAGTAAGTCAATAAATGTCAAAACAAGAAGGGGCTGGAAACATGAGTGTCACTGGGATTTTCATAAGTGGGTTAACATTTTTATGACATAAAATGTGAATGAGGAGGAGTACATAGAGCTGAATGACCATTGTCTGCACAGGGAATGCAAAGTGCTGACTTCACCAAGGGAAATGGCTTCTCTTGCATCTTTATTTTGGCCTCCAGATTTTTTCTGTGACTTCCAGATGAAGGTCAATATAATTTAATCATTCATCCACAATAAGGCTTAATGTGGCCTTATGTAATTTATGAACATAACAAAGGATTAATGAAAAAGTAACTGATGACATAGAAATGAGAACTCTATGCAATTTATTATGAAGCCCAACCACGTGTCCATGCATTTCTTAATGATGAGACACCTAACAAGTGCTTCACTTGCCAGTTCATCATCATGCTAACTAATATGCCATTCATAAAGACCAAGATATGATGGCATCATGAAGGGAGACAATCTTATAGGACAAATACCCAGTATTGAATGAGACATGTTATGGGGCATATGACTAGGAAATGAATGGCTGTAATATTTGGAATCATATATGCACATATATGTACATATTTAGTATATATTTCACTTTCACACTTTAAAATGTGAGAATAAACTCAATGCTATGAGCAATAAAGAACAGATCTTTAGAAGTGGAACAAAGGTCTCTATCTGAGGTTTTTTTTAATACTCTATTTTAGGTGACTCAAAGGGTAAATATCGTGAAGAAGAAATGGGTTCACAGTTAACTCAAATCTAAGAAAAGTTACAAAGAGATTAGCTATCTGACTAGTTGTAATATACACTTTAACATAATATGCAGAAATGCTGGCTCTTGCTTAGTGAAAAAGGTTTTCTTTGTACTTGTCATTTACACATATAAAGTGGGTGGTGAAAACTAAGTTTGCCAAACCCAGGAAAGAGCATACTGTTTAACCAAGGATCTTTGCATCTTGTAACTAATGAGCACTAGGAAATTATGGACCCATAAGAAAGGAACAAGGTTACAAACTGGAGAAGGTCAGGTGGAAATAGAAACAAGACGCTTGGCCTCTTCACATTTCCACGAATAAGCCTTTGATGAAGTGATTTTTGCTCTACCTAATTAACAATGTTTAAGTAGTTTCTAGTTTTTACCACCTCCAGTAGCTTTTTAGCCATAAGAGGTGGATTCTAAGTTCCTTATCAGTTCATGTACAGAATGATCACACTTGGAGCAATTTGCTTAATCACCTTTCTCTCTCTCTTACTGCTCAGTTCTCAGGAGCATTAGATGTGGAACATGTCTCCAACAATGCCAGGTTATTCCCTGTGAAGAATCTTAGCATGAAGAACTCTGAGCCCTGATGTCTTTTTTGTCTTCATCACAGCATCTGTTGGTTATCTGTTAGGTTTCAGGATGTTCTGGGAGGCCTTTCCAAATTGTGTTAAGTTACGGCCTCTCCTGGCTGTCACAACTTTATTTTCGATTGGTGCCGTTTATTTATTTCACAATGCCTTTTATAACTTGTAACTATGTTTTGTGCATACTTTTTGACCTTGCTCAGCAGTCCTCCCCCACCCCCAGTAGAACACACAGTTGGTGAAAGTAGGATTCACTTATTTATCAGGCAGTTTGTGTTCTATTAACTACATCAGGAGATCAAGTTAAATCAGTGGGAAATCCAAAAAGGAGTTTAGTCACGTTTCCGTACTTAAACAGAAATGCCCTTGTTCTATCATGCAAAGGGATGATTTGCAAATATCATTTGTATAAAGAACTTAGATTATCAAATCAAATACTTCATTTATTTTTATAATAGAAAGAACTTTACAATTTACACTTAGACAAGCTCCAATATTTTCGTGGGTATAAGAGTTTATACCTATGTAAGATATTATTTTACTTCTATATGGTAGAGATGGCGTTAGATATGCTTGGAGATTGCATTCACTCCCATTATTTTACTTATAATACAAATGCATATCGTCACTACATTCCTTTTCTTTTTGAGAAACTTTCATTTAAAGCTTAATATTAAAAGTCAATAAAATAAAAGTGAAGTTTGAGACAAAAACAGTCATCTTCAACAGGAAAATGGTCAAGGGACAGTTTCAGTGGCAGCTGATAGTATTCTGTACAAAAGAAAACCAAAGCTCTATTCTCATGGAGGGTTCTGCTCTCCAGTTGTTCCTTGCTTAAACTCCAGTGGAAATGGGTTTTGATTCCTGAAGTACAAAGCCCTGGGCCCATAGTTCCTTGACATTTTTGAATGTTAACAAAGGCTTAAATGCAGCATTGGAATGACAGAAGACTGCAAACTTCAAGTCTCAACCAAAACTTGCCCTATTGAAGTACTGACTCTTTTCTATGTTAACTGCAATGTAAAAGGCAGAAATTCATTTGTTTGAGAATATTGGCTGGGAAGGTGGAGTTTTAAAGAAAGGAGGTAATCGGTATTCAGCTAGAAGTTCACTTCTGTGGGAGGGCCCAGGAGATTGCTCCCTCTTTATTTTAAGCACAAAGAACTGGGATTTCACTGCATTATAAACAGTTTCATCAACAAGTCCACGGAATAACAAGCACCTCGGGCTTTCTTTGTTTCTTGTAATAATGTGACACCAGGTCTACTGAAGTCAGGAAGAGTTTTGAGATGAAGCAGAAGCAGCAGATTAAGATTATTAGAGAAACAGAAAGAGGATCATAAACAGGACCAAGGCTTTCTCTCCTTTGTCCTTTGCTCAGAGAGGGCCCACTTACAGAAGGGAATTGGTTCTTTTGTGAAGTCTTCAGCTGACTCTAAAAGGGCAATTGGAGCAGTGTGTACTCATGCTTCACTTTCTCAATCTAAGCCAGTGATTTAGAGGGGAAATGGAAGAAAATCTCTTAGACTGAAGGCGTTTGGATCCAGATACTGGGATCAATCATCTTAGAAGGGAGAAATCAAAAACTGTATCATTTTTAATTACCTCAAGAAGGCTCTAGGAAAATGGTTTTCAACCTGTGGGTTGCAACCCCTTTGGCAAACTCTATATTCAAAAATATCTACAGTATGATTCATACAGTAACAAGATTGCAGTTATAAAATAACAAAAAATATTTATGATTGGGGTCGCCACGGCGTGAGGAGTTGTATTAAAAAATCTCAGCATTAACGAGGTTGAGAACCAACGCTTTAGGACAAATGTTCAATGTTTGTCCCCTGCCTCCTGTCCTGCAGAAGCCATCTCTTCAGAAGAGTGTCTTCTCACATGCTGTTTCATACACAAGAATATCCAGGTAACTGCCTGATTCTACTGAGTTTTGGTGTGAGGTTGGAAGCTAACAGAGAATGCAAGTCATTGACAAAGCAAATCACTGAACAGATGAATGAGAGACAGAGAGCCCTTCTTGACGGCTCAGCAGAATTCTAATATAACCGTAATTGGAGAAGACAATAGAAGCTTTTTTTTTTTTGAGCCAGAGAGAAAAAACTTTTCTTAACTCTATAAAAGTTATTTCCCTGGGGTAGGTAGGCTCACACACCGGTCTCCCCATCATGTGCATGCATGCATACGCAGGTGCATGTGTGCTACTAGGAAATTGAACCTCAAAGCTGCCCATGCTATTCTGTAACCAGGCTGAATCCAGACTTCCTTATGCCTTGTAAAACGAAGTCAAGAACACTGGGCCAGAAAACTGGTTCCATGCCAGGAGCCTGCCGTTCCTTCCTTGCTCAGGCATCAGGCACTTTTCCTTTGTGGTCCTGGTGTGAGGGAGGTCTCATGAAGGTTTTCTGCTTTCTTTATCTTATTCCCTGGGGCTCCACTTTTATTTTACTTTCTCTCTGCTTTCTACTCCTTCCTTAGCATTTCTCCTAGTGAACAGGCTGTGTCACAGGGGAACAGACTACAGGGCAGACAGAGTAAATCCAGCTGCTTACCTCCCTGCTAGGGTCTATTTGGTAACCACCAGCTCACAGGACTTAGTGCCAGACTGACAGAAATAACCACAGGATTCCAGACTTGCTCTTCTGTAGGAGGACAACAACCTCTTCCAACTCCTTTCTTGTTGGCTCTTTGGGATCAAATGTCTGACTCCCTCAGCCCTATATCACCATGTTCCTTAGGCACAAGAATGTGGTTTGTTTATTTGCTTGTTTGCTTACTTACTTGCTTGTTTTAGCTATTGATACTAAATAAGAAATTGAGTACTAATCATTTTATATGTTTTCTATATGGCATCATTTTATATCTAAAAACGACATTCTCTGTAAGATGAAGTTTCCCAAACTCTACTACCCACCATCTACTGGTTTCATAGAAGGTACTCTTGTGTTACAGATTAAGGGATATGTCATAGGTCCTGTCCATATCCTGTGTGCAAGTCAGAATACAGTATCACAAGTCAAGTAGACTAGGACAGGTAAAAAGGAGCCAGGAAATGAGGATATTAGTTATAAAGGAATAGATACTACTATAGGAAGCATACTGGGTACTGTTCTCATCCTATTCTTATTAGTGGCTGGTGACACATGTGAATGATTGTAGTGGTTTGAATATGCTCGTCCAGGGAATGGCACCATTTGGGGAGAGAGTGGGAACAGGAAGGCAAGAGCAAGAGAGGAGCAAGAGAGATGTGTATGTTTCCTACTGAAGTGATAAATATAGTGGTATTAAAATAATCTTTTAAATTCTGAAGAATAAATCTCTGTTGTGAGGAAAAGATAATTTTATGAATTCATTGACAATAACTTCTCGAGAGTAGTTCTGAAGTGTTACACCTGTAGACATTAGTACATGTGTAGGGCCTCTCTCTTTGTAACTGAGGCCCTTGGAACAATGCTGCCATTTAGAGAGTACAGAGAGTCCATCTGATTCCCATGTCAACAGTAAGTGACCCTGCTGCAGAAGACAAACCTTCAAGGGTAAAAAAATATACAGTATACTATGTAAATATGTGTACAGTGACCAATCTAGAAAATTCTTCCTCCTCCTCCTCTTCCGACAGGATCTCATATTCCCATTTTAGACTTGAATCTATTATATAGCTGAGGATGACCTTGAACTCCTAATGCTTCTTTTCCCTTCTGAGATTAGAGATGCGTATTACCAAGCCCAACTGTTTATGATTTTTTTTTCCAGCTCAATTTAACTATTATTCTTTTAAGTGGAGCCTCTGTGTTGGTTGGGGGGTCATCTCAGGCTTGTAAGCTCAGCTTTCCAAGTAGCTGGAACTAAAGGCACACGCTACTATATGTAGTATTAATCTAAACATTCAAAAGAATAGTTAACCAACTTTGGGGAATTCTCTACCTGAAACATTTAAATTGTTACTTGTAAAATTAAGAAATCCAAAGGTTGCTAAACAAATTGAGTAAAATTAAGAAACGGGGAAAGAGCCCAAAGCCAAATTTTTCCATTCTCTGATCTCTAGTCCCAGAAGATCTGACGCCCCTTTCTGGCCTCCCAAGTGCACAGACTACATTAAATAAATAAGTGAGTAAAAGCTCAAAAATATTGAAAAGTCTGGTTGATGGTTATTTTAACATTATGAGAAATAGTTTTTTTGGGGGGGGGTTGGAGGGAGGTAAGTGGCAGGCTTTGTAGTTCATACTTGCTATGGACTTCGAAGAAAATGTTTTCATAGCATCTTATAAGAAAATCTTATTTTCTAAGAAACTAATTAAAGAGGAGAAAGACAAATAAACTTCCATCCTTGAAGGTGGGAAACACTTCAGTGAGTGGTGTTCTTTATATGAAGGCCTCAGCACAGCCCCAAGGACTAATGACTTGCTTATTCTCAGTCCAGCACTGAAGACAGGTGCTGTGATTCACGTGGAGGTGATTGTGAGGTAATAGAAGTTTAAGGCAAGAAATGTTGGGAACTTTGTTTCTCACACATTAAGTGCATCTCCTTCAGTTATCACAACTACAACTGACACCTGAAACAACCTCATGGAGAAACAAACTCAACCTTCAAAAATTGCAAGGTACTCTTTAAACTTCACAGTGTCATCTAAACCCAACAGTGATTGACAGTGTTATCAGCATCACCTTAGGACCCAGAGTGTTTTAGGTAGTCCTAAAAGGGCCTGGCGGGGTTTTCAAAAGACAAGCCTGCTGTGAAGAGGTTTCAGTTCTTTGTTGTTGGTTCCCTCTAGCTGTCTTTGACTTTCATATTTTAAGGTTTATTTCCCTGGTGGAAGGATGGGATGCTCTCTTTTGGATGCCCTTTTTTGTCAACGAATGGTTATGTTGTGTATCTCCATCTTACCAATGGCAGTTGAGGCAAAGGCCTGTTTCCTTCGGTTCAGCAGAAATGCTTCCTGTGACACCAGCAGGTTATAAACTCTAGTGGAAATGTAAATGTTTCCTTTATGCTGCGATCCAGGCAACTGAGGACTGCAGCTTCTTTAATCTTTAGCTTATGAAGCCAAAGGACCCATGTTTTTATTTTATTATGTATTTTATTTCAGCCCTAAACTCCACAATCAGACTTGTAGGATCCATTTTGTTTTCCTGTGAAGACAAAGACCTTGTTACAAAAGGCAAATATGTTTCTTCAAAGGGGTAAATAAACACAACAAGTCTGAACAAATATCAGTTCATAATTCCTTTGATAGATTCTATGTGCTCCAAAGTTTGCTTTTGTACTCAGAGAAGTTAGCCTCTTCACTCAGCCAATTTTAACAAAGAGAGAATTAAGGTGATAAAATAAAATATACCACACAAAGGCCTGATACAGCTGACTGATCTACAGTCATTCGATGGGGACATTTTAACATTGTTGATCACTCTCATTTGATGAACATTCCTCTGAGGTGCTGGACCTGATTCTGAAGTCAGGTTTAATCCGACTATTGTTTAGTGACGTGTATGTATCTTGGTTTTCCCCAGTCTTTTGTAATGAAAAAAAATTTAGGTTTTCAGAAATGTTCAAATAGTACCACGACCAACCCCCCACATTGCCTTCACCTGGATGTACAAAGTTTCAATAGTTTATAACATTTTCTTTCTATCATTTGTCACCATCCGACTACTGTGTTCATAGTGAAGAGCTTCTAATTCCCGATCGTTTCTTGAGCCAATAGAAAGCAAACTGGAACAACCTTCCACTACACCTCAACAGTCAGTATTACTACCTAAAGATAAAGATGTTTTCCTATATCCCACAACACCATTTCTACTCCTAGGACTTTAAGGAGTGATGTAACCAAGGGTAGTGTACACTGCAGAATACTTGTAATTCTAGGGCTCAGGAAACTGAGGTGCAGAATTGTCAGTTGGAGACATTCTTGGGCTACACAGTGAGACAGTTTCTCAAAAAAAAAAAAACCAAAAAAAACCCAACAACAACCAAAAAACCCAAAAACAACCAAAAAAACCCAAAACCAAATCAAACAAACAAGAACAAAACAAAACAAAAAACAAAAAACAAAAAAACTAAAGAGACTCTCCAAAACAAACAACATAAACAATCATAATAGCTCACACAAAAAAGTGATACAGTAGCTAATAATATCTAACAGAGTGTATGCTAACATTTTTCTTTTACTAAAAAACTTTTTATTGATTCTTTGAGTTTCACATCATGCACCTCAGTCCTGTTCTTCTCTTTCTCCCCTCAAATCCACCCTTTGTCCTTGTTATCTCCTCCCACAAGATAAACACACACACTTACACACACAAACCCACACACTTACACACACAAACCCACCACCACCACCACCACCACCAAAAGCAAAATAAAAAGAACATCTTGTTGTGGAAGCTATAGTATGCCACAGTGTCTCCCACAGTCTATCCCTTCGTCCACACATCTTTACTTGGAAATGCTCATTGCAATGAGTCATTGTCTGGTTCGAGGTCTCTGGCTTGTGTGACACCCTACTATTGGATCCTCACTGGGATTCCTCCCAGTCATCCTGTAGCTGCCCTGCATCATGGAGATCCTGAAGCTTTGGAACAGCAGAAATGGCCCTTTCATGCACCTCACCCTTTTGAGGATTATATAGATTTGGGTGTGGGCCAATTCAGAGCCCTGGGTCTGGGCCTGGGCGATAGCTGAGCTGGTCGGCCCACTGGCTCTCCCTTATCTTCACTACCAGGGCGAGCTCTCCTGGACTGCTAGGCTAGGTCACCCAATGCTGCCATCAGCAGGACACAGGGTCAGCTCTCCTACTCTCATGCCCTCAGGCTGTCTCACACACACACTTCCCTCCAGAGCCAGCTCCACTGTGCTGCTCAGTCAAGGTGCAGAGCCCACTCTTCCAAGTGCTGCAGCCACTGATGGGGTAGCCACTGATGCAGAGACAGCTACTGCAGGTGGTGAAGGAATGAGGGGAATCAGTCTTGCACCCACACCACCTCAGGCCACTCCACGTCAGAGTGACAGGGCCAGCTCTCCTGAGCTCTATCCTCAGGGCTGGTGAACTCACTCCCCTTCAATCAAGGCCCACATTACTATGCTGCCGAGGAGAGGTCCAGGGCCTGCTCTCCCATGTGACATAGCTGGCAAGGGGCAGGACCAGCTCATCTCTCATGACCCTGGGGTATGCTCTCAGGACTGCCTTAGTAGGCAAGGGCAAAAGGGCACAAGGCATCTTTCCTCTGCCTAGGCTACTTCACAGCAGAGGGTAGTGGGGCCAGCTCTCCCATGCTCTGGCCTGCAGGGGGGCTCACCCATGTCCCCTGTCCACTAGAGCCAGCTCTACTGTGCTGCCCAGATAGTGTGGAGCCCACTTTCTCAAGTCCTGCAGCCTGCGATGCACAGGGCCAGCTCACCTGCTCTCATGACCCTGGCTAGGGCCAGTTCTCCCGAATGGTTCAGGGGGCAAGGTGTGTGTGTGTGTGTGTGTGTGTGTGTGTGTGTGTGTGTACATGCGCGCATCACCCTCACACTCATGCCACCACATGGCAGAGGCATGTCCCAGCCAGCTCTCTCATGTTTCCCCTCAATTAAAGGCCAGCCCTACTGTGCTGCCCAGGCAAGGTACAGGGGCTTGTTCTCCCAAGTGTTCATGCTAACCTTTTAAAAACTGTTTTCTTCAAATATTCCTCAAATTGTAAGTTGCTTCCCAACCAATGTTCAATGTTCTTGTATTGAAGTTGGTTATTATATATTTTGTCTTTAATTCAAAACTACTTTTTTCATGAATTTTATGGCAAAAACATTCTGAAGTGTTTAGCCTAGTTGCCTTGAAGAATTTTTATTACCCAGATGTTTTTGACTGTTTCCTTTGTGATCTCATTACAGTTATTTTATTGACAAGAATAGTGTACAGGTGGTATGGGTTGCTTCTGGTTTCATCATAACTGGATACAAAAAAAGTAATGTCAATCTCTTGGGTAAGGTGGCTTGTGAAACCTTTGTTTTCTAAAGGTATTGTTTGTCCTCTGTAGACTAATAAGTATTCTGTGGGAGAATTCTGTTATGTAAAGAATGCCAGACTACTCTTTCTCAACAGTCTCCCATCCAGTGATTTCAACACTGGTGGGTGATTTTTATCTGTATCAATTAGTGTGCTGTTGATTGACAGCTGTATATCTTTGTCTCACTTTGATATTTTTTATTAACCCACTGAATGAGATTGTTGAAAAATTTGACTCTGCAGTCATACTGTACTTCTGTATTTTATACTATACTGTGCTTGTTCATATTTGATTTTTCACAAGTTGAAACCATCTTTTCCCAGCATTTAATCAAGTTTAATCTCCCATTCTTAAGAGATTCATTGGGCAGGGCACATATTACAGTTGCTACTTTCATTTCTCAACTATCTTTCCTACTAGAAAAAAATCATGTTAAGAACTATACTTGAGCCAGCCCAAGGAGTACAGCTATCAGATCTGAAATGCAAACTCACGCCTGGAGAGCCTTTGAACCAGTTTGTAATTTTTTATTTTATAGGCGGTGTTAGGGAACAAGTGATACCAGTCCCTAACTTTTCTCCTAACTTGGATCTTGTAAAATGGTACTATTCCATTTGATTGTTGGTTAAAAACGAGATGAAGATACGGGCTTAAATGTAGCAGCACAAAGCATACTCTCTGAGAAGCAAATGCAGAGAGAGACCAACAGAAGATAGTGTGCCGAAGCTTAGTAGGGAACACTGTTGAGAGCCCCAGTGTTTAGGAAAGAGAGAAAGGGGGAGATGGGGGCGGGGGGGAGATATGGTAGAGTCCTACAGGGGGCGGGGGGGG
>JADRCH010000273.1:1141975-1160649 GCA_019843965.1 Rhynchomys soricoides | reverse complement strand
GTCCTACGGGGGGAGGGGAGGGGGGGAGATATGGTAGGGTCCTACGGGGGGAGGGGGGGAGATATGGTAGGGTCCTACGGGGGAGGGGGGGAGATATGGTAGGGTCCTACGGGGGAGGGAGATATGGTAGGGTCCCACAGCCTTTAGCGGACCCTGCAGAGGGCTCAGAAGCCAGGCTACTCTCTCAGGCTCTCTAGATTTGAGAGGAGGGTAAAAAGTCTTCATGGTTTCTAAACGTCTTTTTCATTTAAAAAAGAAAATGTAAAAGATTAGCTACAGAATTTTGTGTCAGTCTTAAAGAGAGAGGGGTCTGAGTGGGCAGCATTGGGACCTGACCGGGATTAGACACTTCTACAGTGACAAAGTCTGTTTCTTTTATTTTACATTTGGAACAGAAAGGAATCGGAAAAAAAAAAAAAAAAAGATGTTTAAATTCATAGGCAAGATATCCCTAAATTCAGTAAAACAAAAACTGGAGATTCATAAAATTGAGTCCTGCCTGCCTTTGCTGTTAGTTTGCATAAACTATGGTTTCTATTTCTGGTTACCAATGAGATAGTTATATTTACAGGGTTATAAAATACAATATGGTATCTAGAAGGCATACAATTTCTAGTTATTATAAAACTGTTTCATATTTTATCCTAACTTTTTTTATAAATATGTATCTCTCCAAGTTAGGCATTTTATTTCCCCTAAACAGGATTATAACCCACAAATTTTGAATTGATTTCAACATATGCATGTTTACTTATATACATTCATGAATATTATTATGAAGTAGAAATTATCTGTGTTGGTGACAGATAAACTGGACAGAAAGAGGTCTGCTACACTGAATGGGTAAGGAACTGAGCGTGTAGTAGTGTAACAGCCAAAGGACTGAAGCTGACATTTCTTTCAGATGCTCTACTATAAGATGTTAGTAGTTAGTGTGTTGAGGGAGGTGGAAGGGGTGCGTGCGCGTGCGTGCGTGTGTGTGTGTGTGTGTGTGTGTGTGTATGTGTGCGCGTGCGCTCGCGCATGTGTGCGTGCGTGTGCGCGTATGGTATATGTGAACATATGCATGTATTACGAGTGTTGTGTAACAGTTTTCCCCAAGATTAAAATGTCCCATCCCACAGGGAAGCTCCTTCAAACGAGAGAGAAACAACTGAAAGTAGCTTCAGGAAGCCCCTGAATCTGACCATATTTACTAGGCCCCTCCATCTCACAGGGAAGTAAAAATATTGTGGAGTCACTTTCAGACAAGCCAGGCTATAGAGAAGACTCGAGACCAAAACTGGTTGCTTGGGAGAGGTTTAGACCTACAGAGTCACATGGCAAGGACCCTTTTCAACTTGTTGAGCAGCCTGCAGGCTGTGCAGTCCACTCCAGGTTCCCAGCTCTGTGAGATGTCACCTGAGTTGGGGCAGGCATTGGTGATGCAGCTGTCTTTGAGTAATTTCTGATCTTGTAAGTAACCTCTCACCCATATTCTTGAAAGTAATCCCAGTGCAGCTCATTGGTTTATCAAGTTGCACTTTGGTGGTACCTTTTCTTTGGTATGTCATGGGATCCTTATTTAGGGTGAGTAGATTGGTGTGTTACATCTCCCCAGAAAAAGTCTTGTCACACAACAATGTGCAGGTATGTTTGTCTGTGTGAGCACACACAGAAGACAGAGGTTGAGCTTGAGTATTTTTCTCTATCACTCTTCACCTTACTTTTTGAGATAGTCTCTTCTCATTGCATGGAGTTAACCATTGTGGCTAGCCTGGATGGACAGTGAGCCCCAGGATCCTTCCAGTGCATTATAGACACAAACCCCATGCTCAGCTGGTGTGCGGGTGTGTGAGATTTGAACTCAGATACCCTTGCTTTCATGTCAAGCACTTTACACAACTGACACATCTCCCCAGGCTCCTGTTGCAAGATTTTAAAAATTAATTTACTTAGGTCAGTTAGAACAATTCCCATTCTTTAACTGTGAATTCACATTTCTTTGTAAGTTTAAAATAAAGTATTAATTTGTATCCTTCCACTTCAAGAAATTGTCACTTCACATATGCATAAGATTTGTGCTTAGTACAATTTATAACATAATAAGAGCTCATTAATAAAAGAATGAGTGAGAGCTTAGAATCAAGTCCCATTTTAGTTCTGAATATTTATTTAGGACCTGGAGTAAGCCCACTTATCAAATGCAACACCACGTAGATGTGTAACTTAAATAGGTAAGACCTGTGAAGACCTACAAAATCACTTGGCAAGGAGCCTTGCACACAGTGAGCACTCTAAGAACATTAGATAATATGCCCAATTTACTTCATCTGCCCAGATACTGGAGCACCCAGCAATGGGGAAGGGCCCTCTGCAGCCTGGGATTTCCAGTTGGAAATCCACTGGAGTCCCCCCCTCTCCCCAGCCACCTTCTCATCTGCAGATATGTAATTGAAGATTGTAGGCCAGCCCTGTCAGTCTAAATCACATCAGAAGTATTAGGAGATGCTCTGCTAAAACAAAACAGGGTTTGGCAATTTGATTTCAGGGAGACTTGAAAGGTCATCGATGACAGGCCAAGGCAAAAAAAGAGCGCGGAGCCTTGGGCATCTGCAGCGAGAAATGACTCGATAAAAATGACAGTTATGGGCGATTAGGTGTATCGTCTTCAGTGGAGATACCAGCTGAGATAGAATTTCTGCTCATCAAGGAGGTAGGGTGATAAGTTAGATTGTCTAAAAGGAATATAGTTTGTTGGTCTTCTCATGTGATTTCTAATTGAAATAGTACTTTTGCCTCACTAAAATTATCTTCCTTATTTAGTAAGAATAAGCTTATTTTAATTTCCCACTAGGGCTCCATCATTTTGCTAACTTTTATTTGAGTCTACTTTTAAAAAACAGTGCTACACGTTAGTGCTCAGACTGGGATCTCTTACCTTTTTAAGGTAATCACAGGATGACTTAATGAAATGCGCTTGTGTTCTAGAACACATTTCTCCCCCTGCTTTAGCAATGCTGTGATTTTGCTGGCTTTTTACAGCGGAAGGCTTGGAGGCAGTTGTAGTTTTGAAGAGGAGGATGGATAAGCTTGAAAAGCATGCACAGGAGAGACAGTATTGTCAGTTTGGTGTCAAGCAGTCCTTTACTTACTAAACAATTTTCCAGTCTATAAAATGAAGTTGATAACCTCCCGTTGGTAAGTTTTATTTTTTTTGTTTCTTTTTTTTTTAGAAAACTAGATGAAAAAAATGAACATGTTAAGCACAGACCTGATGCACAGTAAATGTTCAACAAACTGTTCTCAAAGTTTTGATTTGATTGTGTGAATGTGAGAGACAGTCCAGCAGGCATTGTTTTCCTGACAGATGATGTTTATACAACTGTGCTGGAAGATGGTAAACATCTGTGTTTCAGTTACCATCTTCCTGATTTATTTAAGCATGAATTTTGTCAACTATTTCATCTCATCAGACACAGGCAATGCAGTTACTGCACAGATGGCTTCTTCAGTCCATCATCAATGCCTGGGTGTGGTATCCCATTGGGACCAGGTAGCACTGAAAGTTAGAGGCCAGGAAATTTGAGCTTTTGAATTTTGAGTCTCCCGGAGTGCCTTAGTTCCTGCCTGCTTTCACCCTGGTGCTGGAAAAGCATATTTGTTGAAATGCATTTTTCTTAGTCAGTACCAATAGGCCTAGCTGATTTGGAAGCACCTGAAGCTCATTTGGAAACACATGGGAATGCTAGTGAGGGTCAATGATCACTGTTTAATGCCTACTGAAACATTTGCTTTTAGAATGATTTAAAAATTTTGAAATGGCTTTTCTATAAAAGTATTACATACTCATTATAGATATTCAGAAATAAAAGAATAAATATTCCATCCATCCAATGGAACAATTATTGATCATTTGATTAAAAAATTTGTTTTGATTATTTGTGCACATGTAGGTATATATATATATATATAATATGAATACATATATATTTTACTAAAATGGAATCACAATGTATAATGTTTTATGACGTTTTAGTCACATAATGAGGTAGTTAAATACAATCTTTTACATTATGTGAAATTTTTACACGATCTCTTTAGAAAGGGAAGGATGTAAACTACTGAAATGAAATGTTATGTCCCTAATCCTCTAATCTTTGAGAGTTAATTTATTTTATCAGACATAGGCAATGCATTTACTGTACAGATGGTTTTCTTCCATCCAACAACTATGCCTGGGTGTGGCATCCCCTGGGACTGGCCACTGCTAAGAATTAGAGGCAAGGAAACTGGATTTTTTGAATTTTTGAGTCTCCTCAAAATTTATTTTCAGTCTTTGTGCTTTATTAAGAAGATGGGAGTAGAGGGAGAGGGGAGGCTGCAGCAGGTGGTCTGCTACAGATCTTCAGATGAGATCAGAGTACTAGATTTAGACGAGAGGAGAGAGAGTGAAGGACTGAAGATCTACCTGCTTCCCTGGCCATGGCGGGGTGGGGGCAGTTCTCTGGTTCTCAGGGAGTCACCTCTAGGTTTTGTGATACAAAACATAATGCTTGTGAATACAATTCCTATGGGTACCTCTGGCCTGAAATACCTTCTCAGAAAATAAAAGCCTGGATATTGAAAACTAAGCAGATGTCGTATGTAAACAGTTGGGCCTTTCAAGAGGATGGATTTATTATGAGGGAGCATTAACTTCTTTGAAAGCATCACTGGTGATCCTGTGTTCATGGCGCCCTTCTGATATTTTTTACCCTGGCATTGGTGTTCTGTGACTGGAGTTTGCAAAGTGTTGCAGAGATGAGAAAATCCAGTACGTTAGGTTTAAAAGTTGCTAGCCGTTACAGTTTCCAATGCAATGGAAAGAGAAGACCGTTATCTGTCATTGTCAAAGAAACCCGGACTGTAGTTCATACCAATTAAAATAACTTCTAATGACATGAAATTGGAATCACCACAGTCAGTATCAAATGCAATGCTTTCAAGGGTCCATCCGGGTTCTTTGTTTCTTCCTTACTTTCTTTTTCAAGTATCTGTAGACTTGTGTCTTCCTCCGGAGTAAGAGATGCACAGTAGTGAGAATGCTGTGTGAATTCACTTGGTGAGTCAACAAAGTGTGAGAGGGTCCCAGTATACTGCTGCTCAGAAAGTCTAAGTCACATTAGAACAAATGGACAAAATGCTGAAAGCTTTCTCTTTTCAATGCAAGTCGGTGTCCACAAGTTATTTTATCTACACTACTGATTTCTTCCCTTAAATCTCTTTAAAGCATAATTATATAGTCAATTAAAATATTAAGGACTGACAGGATGGGTCAGTAGGTAAACGAACATCACTAAACTTGGCAACCTTAGTTTGATCTCTAGATTCCACATGGTGGAAGGAAAAAATTGACTCCTACAAGACCTGTACAGGTGTTCCCTGGAACACATGGATATACACAAAATACAGACACACACACACACATTCACACACACACTCTCTCTCTCACACACTATATAAATAAATAAAATCAATTAGCCAATCAAACAAGTTTTTATTAAAAACGTTTGGAAAGGGTTTGAGAGATTGCTCAGTAGTTAAGAGCAGTGGTTGCTCTTCTAGAAGACCAGACTGCTTTCATCACCAAATGTATTTCCAGTACCAGGAATGAGTTACATCTAATTGAGTTCTTGGTCAAAGGGGTACCATGGGAATCTCTAAACAGCCATGGCTATTGCCAAGGATATTGGTTGTTCCCTCCAAACTGATGACAAGGCTCTATTGCTAAAGATACCTACACAACTCATTGAACATGGTTGAGCTGATGCCTACAAAGAGCCTTCACTCCTATGAATTAATGCTCATAATACTGGAAGTTACTCTTCCTGCTACCAAAAGAGAAAGGTAAACACCAACCCAACTACAAACCTTTGACCTACACTGGTGACTTGCCCACAAGATATGCTGCTACAATAGTATAAAGTTTGTAGAAATAACCAACCAATATTTGATTTAAGGCCCACTTCATGAAATAGAACTCATAATGTTTGGGTGGTCAAAATCTTGAGACTATAGATATGCTAGGAAACTATGAGAAAACCAAATGTTTTCTAAATTAACATAGAAAAAATGACTTCTAATGATGTTCTGCAATACTCACAGATCAGTGCCTTGTTCAGCCATCATCAGAGAAGCTTCCTTCTGCATCAAATGAGAACAAATACAGAGACCCAAAGTTAGACAGTATGCAGAGAGGGAGAGACCTTGGAACACTCAGCTCCCAAAGGGATGTCTCCATCAAATCCTTTCCTTAAGGGCTCAGGTGACTCTGCAGAAGAGGAGGCAGAAAGAGTGTAAGAGTCAAAGACAATGGCGGACACGAAGGAACCAAGGTTGCAACTTTAATTTTTTTCAAAGCCCACTCTTAATGATGGTTCTTAAACATTTCAACCTCCCTTCTAGCCCACCACCCACCAGAGGTAGTGGGAAAGAAAGGATATGGGGGAAGTGGACCTGTTTAGAAATGGTTTTTCGGAGCAAATCCCATCTGCATTGTCAGGAAATCAGCAGTTCAGTTCACAGGTCATCAGTAGCAGCTTGATCTACTTGTAAATACTTCATGGACATACCAGTAGTCCAGTTTGGTAGAGTCGGAATAGTAAACACGAATCAGCAGTGGTGGCACAACCTAGCAGAGACAGCCAGGCCTCAGCCGAGTCGGCACTGTAAGTAGGAGGAATTAGGACCATCAGGGATACCAGGGGAAGTTCTCACCTGTGCCTCTCTCAATGAAGTGAAGATCAGTAAAGACACATGAGCAAGAAGTGTTGTACAGCTAGTTCAACAAGCAAGCGTATTTCATCATCTGTTGAGTGCTATTTATAGTCCCTTCAAATATCATGTGTCGTCCATAGGTCTTGCCTCACGATGTGTTTTACTTCAGCACATGAGTCTGTCTCAGTTGACATCACTCTGCCAACTTGCCTGAGTCTGCAGAAGCAGCAAGAAGTTATAGTACACCACCAGAAGTTTTTTGGTGCGTTTCTTTCTATGGAGTCCCCACAAATGCAGCTCAACTACGCAGTGCAAGGCAGGCCAGTACATGTGCGTCATCAGCACAGAGTCCTTCATCACGTGTTCTTTCACGTGTTTGCTCTACTAGAACATCCTTTCACTTGTGTCTTAGTGAAATGTTCCTTCACAAGTCTGCCTTAGCAAAATATACTTTTATTTGTGTCTGCTTTAGGAAAACACTCCTTCACATATTTGCCCAGCAAAACATCATCCGACACAACCGACTTTTTGAAGAGCCCCTAATTTTCCACTTCATAAGGTCTTCTAAACATGATAGGCCTGGCCCACATGTGAACACCCAGAAACTGTGGTAGGATGCTCAGGGCCTGCACAACTTTGTAAGGCTGAAAAAAGTGGACTCCCCAGTCCCCCACCATACCTAACCCAGAAGCTATCTCCTATTGATAGCCACTTGTAAATCAAATATTAGTTTTCTCCAAGGAAATCTCACTGTGGACACAAACCAGTATTAAGTGTAGACCTGGTGCCCAGCAGTAGATAGCCAGCAGAAATCAGCATCTTTGGAGGTTCTTGCTCTCACAATATCAGGTCAGGATATCTTTTCCTTACCTTATAGATCTTTTGCATATATATTGTGGCTTCTGCTTTTATCTTTTTATGAGATTCCTATGTGTGTGAATTTGTGTGTCCCTGAATCTATATGTGTTTCTTGCCCCTTTTCTTTGGCTCGCTTTATTGTTTGGTTGTTTTGTCGTATTCAGTTTGTTTGCCTTTGTTTTATTGTTATGTTATGTTATTAATATATTCCTTAAATGCCTGTTTGTTTTCTGTGGAGAGACAGAGTGTGGATCTGGATGGGGGGAAGGAAAGGAGGTCCTGACAGGAGTAGGGGAGGGGGAATCATAATCAGAATATGTTATATTTTAAAGGTCCATTTTTAATTAAAATTGGAAAAAAAGACGAGGAGTTTTATACACTCTTAAAAGATCCCAGTGTTCCAAATGTGAACTATCTGCAGCTGGGCCAAAACCACGCCCCTCCTAGTGCATGAGACAAATCATGGTCACCTGCATGAAACATCCTTTTATCCCATACCTGGGATTTGAAAAAACAAAACAAAACACACATTCACATAACATAACCGGCTTTTAAAGAAACCAAAAATCTCCTCACACTGATGTTTGTTTAATAGATGGTGATGAAGGAAAGGCCAGAAACCATTGTTGCTCATCTGCCCTTCAGCAGCTTTCTCCTTCTTATTCCTGATTAGGAAGAATATACACCACAGTCCCCTGTTTTGTAGATTTTTTTTTCTTGCTAGGTGGTGGTGCCACCATGCATTTAGGAGGCAGAGGCAGGTGGAGTGCTGAGTTCGAGGCCAGTCTGGTGTACAGAGGGAGCTCCAGGATTGCCAAGGCTTTCCAGAGAAACCCTGTTAGCAAAACAAACACCAAAACCAACCAACCAACAAAAACAAAAAACAAAAAACAAAAAACAAAAAACCAAAAAACCAAAAAACCAAAAAAACAAAAACAAACAAAACCCCAAATTTCTTTTTACTTGAAAATAAATGTATTTCATGCAATATATTCTGATCATGGTTTCCCTCCTCCTTGCCTCCTAGATCATCCCATATTCCTACCTGTCTCAACCTGGTCCAGCTGTGAGTCTCTGTTTTAGTCCCAATCTACTACAGGAGGAAGTTTCTCTGATGGTGGCTGAGTGAGGCACTGATGGATGTGTATAACAAAATGTCACTAGGAGTTACTTTGTTGCTATATTCCTTAAGAACCTTATGAACCTTGGCATTTGGTTATTCCCAATACCCTCTGGCCTATCTAGCCACAGATTCTTGACCACTTGAGCAGTGTCAGGCATGGGTTCCATCTTATGGAGTGGGCCTTAAATATGGTCAGATAGTGGTTGATACCTGTCTTAGTTGGGTTTGACTGCTGTGAATAGACACCATGACCAAGGCAACTCTTATAAGGACAACATTTAATTGGGGCTGGCTTACAGGTCCACTATCATCAAGGTGGGAGCATGGCCTCATCCAGGCAGGCATGGTGCAGGAGGAGCTGAGAGTTCTACACCTTCATCTGAAGGCCACTAGAAGACTGGCTTCTAGGCAGCTAGGCCTAGGGTATTAAAGCCCATGTCCACAGTGACACCTACTCCAACAAAGCCACACCTCCTAATAGTGCCACTCCTTGGCCCAAGCCATATACAAACCATCACAATAACTCGAATGTTTGTACCACTATTGTACCTGCATATACAGGCAGGCCAGCATGGTAGATCAAAGGGTTTATAGCAGGTTTTCTTTTCCTTTCCCCTCTTAGTGTTCAGAGTAACTGCCAGTACCATGAACACTAGTCTGGGGGTAAAGGCTCCAGGTGAACACCAACGTGCTTTTTCCTGTTCACGCTCAATGTGATATATAGTCTTCAGCAATAGCATTTTACTATCAATTTATGGAGAAGAGCTAATAGCCTTCGCAATACCCTGAGTTGTTTAAGGATTCCCATGGGGCCTTTTTAGTCAACAACTCAATTAGATGTAATCCGTTCTTATCACTGGAAATTTCATTTGCTGGTGCAAGGTAACTAATTGGGGCCTTTGTCTGTTGCAGTTTTTGATGATTTCATGTATATTTCTTTTGTATATGTATATATTTAAAAATCTTCTACTGTATTAGGTTTCCATAGGACCCCCTCAAATGGTCCTTGGTGTCAGCTGTCCCATTTCACTTTCCCTCCCTTACGTCTCTCTTCTCTCCTGCTGTTCATTTGACTCTCCCTTTCCAGTCTTCTTTGTATCTTCATAACTATATTTCCAATTTAGTTTTTCTTGGGAGATCCGCCCCCACCCTAGTTTCTTACTCTATACCTAATCTCTTTGGTTATTCAGATAGTAGCATGCTTAATAAAGGCTCAATAATTAACATCTCTGTATAAAAGAATACATAACACCTGTCTTTCACCAAGATCTCAAAATACTGACACATCATTAAAAATTAGATGCAGAACTAAGCTAGCCACATTTCTCCGCTCATGAGCTATTACTTCTAGTCCTGAAAAAGCTCTTCTCCTGTTTGCTTTTTAATCATGTCCCAGCCTCATTTACCTTGAGGTAAATTTCTTTACAATTAAAATAACCCAGATGTGTTTATTGTGAATCTTTGTTTTTGTATGTATTTCTAAGAGATGTGTACTGTTATTTCGTGCACTTGTATCTTTAATTTTTATAAATGTGGCAGCCTATACACCCATGTTGTTTTTGTTGTTGTTCTGATTAAATTCCTGCATATATTTTTATTAATTCAAGATTCTCACTGATCACCTTTTTCCCCATTGAGCTGAGAGAATATAGGTTTATTAAGGAGACGTGAGAAAGAACTCTAAGAGTTGGGGAGCAGGAGGTGTTCAGGTGATAAATAACCATTTTAATTTTTTTTAAAAGCAAAACTTTTATTATCTTCCCTCTGCATTTGCTATTGATTTGTTTACTGTCTATCGCAATTTTTCTAAAATAAAATGCTTTGTAAAATAAGGTTTTAACATAATACCTGGTTAATAGCAAATCCAATTCCACACGTTTGGTGTTCTGAAACACCACAGGCGCTCACAGCTCCTTGACAAGGGGACAATTCCCATATTGGATGGAAGTACTCTTTGGTCTCCTTTACTTTCTTTCTAAGTTGACCCAATTAATATGATGAGTTTCATATTTACAAAGCTAATTTTCACTTCAATGTAGACGGTGCTGGTCAGATATGAGAACATAGATACATGAAGAAATATATAAATTTAAAGTAACAATGTCAGATCCTCGAATGTAGCTGTTTTGGGCACATGCTCAGTCTTTATGCATGCTCATTAAATAAGTTTCTTCTATATAGATTTTGTTTAGTTACTCAGGGTATTTCTGTTTTAAATCAAGTGCTTATTGTATTGTTGAGTAGAAATGTTTCCTGCTCTCTGTTAAAGCCTTTGGGCCTAATCAGGAGTCTGAACTGGCCCGAAGACGACCCTATCCTCAGAGCAGCAGGTGGGAGGTACCCCATCCCCTGGAACTGTGCCAGGAGACAGTGTGCCCAATCTGCTCCAAAATCATGCCTTTCTGTCTGTTATTGCAACCTGAACACACTTCAGGAATTAGGTATTAATTAATGTCAACATGCTGCAACTGAAGAAAGAAGGGAAATTGCTTAAGCTCATTCCTGAGGGATCTCAGAAATTTGTTTCAATTGAAGTTAATGTGTACCTCAGGGCAGCAGGGAAGCAAACCATAAGATACTGCTCCAGCACATGGGTGACCCAGAGATGACCTTTGTGAGACTCTGGACCAGTATTTGTTTCTATATTGTGTCTATTTTGTTATGATGTTTTCATAACCTTGCAAATATTGATTCATGGCCTTAAATGGCCTAAGTATCCAAATTATGGCTTCATTAGGTTTGTGCTCATTTCTAGTGTGTCCATTTAAACTTCTAGCAAGTGTCTTCCAAATAGCACTTTCTTGATGCTGTGGACTTCGCTGAACAGCTTTTTTCACAGAGTGGATCAGACTGTTATGTGTGTCTTCCGGAGTCTATCTTCAAATCAGAAGCAAATTCTGCATCATATTTTATGTCCATAATACTGGGAACTGGATACTAAAATTTAGTCATTGTGGACAATTATGATAACAAATATGTCCTAACATTTTACGTTTTGATCTCAATATTGAGTCCAGTATGTGGTTCACTAATAAGAGGCATAGCTGGCAGTAGAGACAGTTAGAACAGTAGTAAAACAAAAGGGTCCTGATTAGTTGGGTTCTCTAGAAGTATAAAACTTAAAGAATGAACATGTATATGTGTGTGTGTGTGTGTACACACATATATATATACATGCATATATATATATACATACACACACATACATATATTTATACATATGGGGTTATTACAATAGATATTCTTATATAATATGTAATTGTATAAATTCATTAATATGTATTTGATAATAAATATAATAAGTATAATATAATAAATATATCATTACAGGCGTTGGTCCAGCTAGTCCAACAATAGCTGTCTACCAATGGAAGGTCCAAGAATCCAATAGTTGTTCAGGCCAAGAGTCTGGGTGTCTCAGCTGGTCTTCAGTATATGCCAGAATCCCAAAGGAGTTGGCACTAATGTTATGAGGGATGGCTTTGCCAGCTAGAGTGACAGCCAGCAGGAAAAGAGAACAAACTTCCTTCTTCCCCGCCTTTTATGTAGGCTGCCACCAGGAGATGTGGCCCACATTATAGGTGGCTCTTCCTATCTTAAAGATCCAGATTAGAAGTGGATCTTTCCACTTCAAATGATTTAATTAAGAAAAAAAAATATCTGTCACAGGTATGCCTGGCCATTTGAGTTTCAGTTGTTAATTGTAGTCAAGTTGACAATCAAGAATAGCCATTGTAAGTTTCAATTTGGGTTCAGAGCAATTATTTAAAGGAATGCTAATACATTAATTGCATATTCTTCCATATTTATCCTCATGTTATTATATTGCTTATAAAATGCAGTCTTTTTTATTCTTAATTAATTATTTACATCACAAATGCTGTCCACTCCCGGTTCCCCCTCCCAGAATTCCTCCCTGTTATGCCACCATCCCTTTGCCTCTGAGAGGGTGCCCCCACTCAGTATTCCCTTGACCCTGGTCCATCATGTCTCTACAGAATTAGGTGGATCCTCTCCCACTGAGGCCAGGCAAGGCAGTCCTCTGATACGTATGTGGGGGGCCTCGGTCCAGCCAATGTATGCTCTTTGGTTGGTGGCTTAGTCTCTGGGAGCGCCCAGGGGTCCAGTTTAGTTGACACCGTTGGTTTTCCCATGGGGTGGCCATCCCCTTCTGGTCCTTTGATCCTTCCCCTAACTCTTCCATAGGGGTCCCCGACCTCTGTCTAATGTTTGTCTGTGGGTGTCTGTGTCTGTCTGAGTCAGCTGCTGGGTTGAGTCTTGACAGTCATTTAATCATAGGTAATCACCACTTTTAAGTCTTGATTTTCTTATCCATAGATTAGTGGATTAGTGGGAAAATGAGATGCGTTTATGGTCAAACTTGCTCACCTCTGTGGGACCATGAAAGGCAGCCTGGCTTCTGGTTGAGCTAAGGTTTAAAATCCCTGGTGGACCCAGCAGGGGACAACTGTACAAGGGACTGCAGGCGTTTTACCATGCTCCTAGAAACCAGGCTCCTGACATGTGGCCGCAGTTCTCACGTGTCTGTGACATTCAGTCTAAGGGAGCGCCCCAAGCCACTCCAGGTAGAAGGGTGGTCGAGTAGCCTCAAGACATCACCATGTTAATGAGGCACCTAGAGGCTCAACCACTCCCCCTCCCTGCAAAGGTATTTTAACCTCACCCCTCCCTGAGGTTTCAGGGGTATGGATTCACCCATGCTACTCTCTGCCAAGACAGTTAACACCCTGAAACCCTGGACTGTCTCTCTTCATCCAGTGAGGCCTGGGATGTCCAAAAGCTTGGGAACCCAACGGAGCCAGCTTCCCTGTGATCCCCGGGACCCCAGGCAGTGTTTCCATGGGGGTTTCTCACAGCCAGGCATTGCTGTGGAGGAGCTAGGTCAAACTGCCCATGTCCCACCTCTCTGAGAGGTCTGAGAGCCTGGGCGGAATGAGGGACTTCACTCCACAGCCGCCAGTTAATCCAACAACCTCAACCCCAGGGTTTTGCTAAAGTTAGAGGCTTGATAGATTCTACCAAACACTGCCATCATCTTTAACGGTTATACATTTTTCCCCCTGAACTTTACGAGGCTAACTTGGAATGAAGGCCTTCCAAACTATGCATTTTTCTCCACATTCCCGATTATTTAGCACAATTTCAAGTAAGCCACCATGCGTTTTCCATAAGCGACACTGTGTAGGAGATGGCGGTGGTCACGGTAAATGTAGTTCATTAGGAAAATGTTATTTTGGAATTTCCTGGCTCCAGTCATGTATTAGGATTCCTGTAAATAGTTTGTGCAATTTTCATTGGGTTTTGGCAACATCCTGGAAGATAAAAGAACTGTAAGATAAATGAAGGCAAGTGAAGGAAGAAAGCCTGGCCTGAGAGAGAGATTCATGTGAGCTGGACTGGTTAGCACGACCATGCCGTAACTTATTTCTAACAGGGAAAATATTAAGGGAAAATTGTTTTTAAGGAGCACAAGATACAATCTGAAATTTTAAAAGCTAAAGGAATAGATGTTCTGTTTTTGTTTTTTAAATTAAACAGGAGGGGCAATGTTGATAGCAAAATGTCTTCTACGATGCACTTACAAAAGCTACCATTAAATGTCCTATAACAGCCACCTAAGTTGGAGAGGGAAATGGAGCTCAACGGGAATATTTAAGTGAGAGAAGCCTTGCCAAGACCACTGGTGGTCAAGACTTCAGATTGAACATGATTAATTAAACTCTGCACCTGGAGTTCCATAGAAACTAATCACTACCAACAAAAGCAGCAGCAACGTCTCAAATACCTACGAATGTGCAGATTTCTTATCTTAGCTCTTTCATTTCATATGCTAAGGAATGATGCTTCAGGCTATGAAATGTGTAAGATTCTCCGGTGGTATGTGTGTATGAGTGTGAGTGTGTTTGTGCATAGACCTCTGGAATTCACAACTAATCAACTGCATTTTAAGTCAAGATCAAGTGATTGCAGGGCTTATGATTCTGCAGAAGCAAAGAAAAAAATCTAATAGTAGTGCACATCCTAGTTTAAAAACAATATATTTATATGTACTTAGTTCTATAAATACATAGAATTTTTTAAAAAGTTGCTTCTTCTACCAGGGTAAGAATGTTGGAATTGATACAAAATTAATTTGGAGAAAGTTGTAGAAACTTGGGTGGATATTCCTAACTTTTGGGCTAATATCCACTTATCAGTGAGTACATACTGTGTGTGTTCTTTTGTGACTGTGTTACCTCACTCAGGATGATATTTTCAAGTTCCATTCATTTGCCTGCGAATTCACAGACCATATGAAGCTCAAGAAGAAGGAAGACCAAAATGTGGATGCTTCAGGGCTTCTTAGAAGGGTGAACAAAATATTCACAGGAAGAAATATGGAGATAAAGTGTGGAGCAGAGACTGAAGGAAAGGTCATCCAGAGACTGCCCCACCCGGGGATACATCCCGTATACAGTCACCAAACCCAGATGCTATTGTGGATGCAGGGAAGTGCTTGCTGATGGAAACCTGATATGGCTGTCTCCAGAGAGGCTCTGCCAGAGCCTGACAAACACAGCAGCAGATGCTGGCAGCCAACCATTGGACTGAGTGAGGGGAGGGGGATGTTTCCTGATGGTAGAGTTGGAGAAGGGACTGAAGGAGCTGAGGGGGTTTGCAGCCCCAGTGTCAATAGGTCAGACCCCCGGAGCTCCTGGGGACTGGACCACCAACCAAAGATTACACATGGAGGGACCCATGGAGCTGGCCCCATATGTAGAAGAGGAGGGCCTTGTTGGACATGAGTGGGGGAGAGGCCCTTGGGCCTGAGGGTGTTCGATGCCCCAGTATAGTGGAATGCCAGGGAGGGTAGATGGGAGTGCGTGGGTGGGTGGGGGAGCACTCTCATAGAGGCAGGGGGAGGAGGGATGGGGTAGGGGGTTTCCAAAGGGAAGATATAGAAAGGGGAAAACATTTGAAATGTAAGTAAAGGAAATATCCATTTTTTTTTTAAAAAAAAGAAACTTGGGTGGGGGTAAGAAGTGTAAGACCTATGGAAATAAAATGCTAGTTTTCTTAAGTCAGCATTGATGTGTATCAATAAAGGTGACTAGATTAAAATGTGCATCATTGGTTTTAAGAAAATCAGCAAATTTCAGTTATATCAATATTGGTATCTTAGTCTATGTGTGAGAGAGATGGAACAAATGTAACGTTTGCTTCTAGTGGGATAATGAGATCACGTTCATAAAACTATCTCTGGTGTTGTCCTTTATTCTCTGTGCTCATATTCTTGATGGTTTAGTCACCAGTCAGCTGGCTTTGTGTTTGACCAGTTTAGAGGAACACACAGAGATAAGTGTGTTTGGATGGACCACATGCCCAGGATCCTTGAAAGACCGTTCTGCCAATGTTCTTCTTCTATCTCTCCGCCCAGAAATGAAAAAGGTTAGAAAAAGAAAATCATCCCAAAGTGATTATGTCAAAGAATGTTATTCAAGAGCAACCCAAAAAGGCTGAGGCAGATTTGTACATTCTGGGGCGCCGGATGGTAGCTGCTTGCTGTTCACCGATACTTCAGTGTTTTCTTATGACTTGGGGTCTTTATTTTCACCCAATAAAATGGTGGGGTGCAGAGAAGAAAGTAGGGGGATGGGAGAAGAGAGGGCAGAAGAGAGAGGACTATGTTGCGAAGTCTGTAGCCAGCATGAATCATCTAAAGTGTGGGACATCTGGCGTGGTGAAACTGGCTATACTGCCAGCACCCCAGACTCTGCGTTTGTTTACTTCTGTGTATGAAGCAATGTGCCACGTGAACATTGTACAGTTTTGCCTAATTTCTTATATTTGACTCAGTTTTGCTAGCTAAGATAGCTTCAACAAGAGGTCTCCTTCGTGTGCAGAAACTGGTGAGAATTGTAGGAACTCCTTTTGTATGTTTAGGGTTCAGGAGAGTAGAAATTAGGACGGGAAGGAGGTATGTTATCAGATTGTAACTTAATGGTTTATCTTCATTCAGGGCAAAGGAGACAAGGTTGAGATATCATTTTCATCCCTAAGGGCCAGAGTTTACATTCAGCGAAGTTGAAAACCTCATTTTTACCCTTTATTTTTTATGTCTGTTTTCCTTCTGAGTACTTTGTAAAATGTGATCAGATATACTCTCGTAAGTTCTACTGAAGAGATTTGTAAGTTTGCACAGACTTTCTATGAATCCGGTGATTTAGGTGACTCAGATGAAGTGCTACTTGTGGAATGCTACGGCATGGGAATAGTGCCTTCCCAGGTGCCCTTGTACCATCTGAAGATTAGATACATGAAGAGGGAAGGGATGAGAGGGTACACGGGACCCTTAGGAAGAATGGCTCTCTGTAGCTCTGGAATCCTGTCTGTCAAATACAGTATGAATGGTCAGCATCAATGAATATTGAAATGAAGGGTACTGTTATACTGTTGGTGTTGATAATGGGGAGAAGGTTCTGAGTTTAACTTGGCAGTCCTACCTTACAGTTCCCGGTTGTGATGCAATGGAACCTCAATTTTCTCATGCTACAGTGGATTATGTGGGATGTTTATAGATATACACATAATCACAAGATCAAGCTGTTTTATAGCTGGAGTAAGTAAGCAGCTGGATACCATTTTGTTTGATTTGCACAGCAGGTTTGAAGTTCAAACACAGACCGAAATGACTGCCCCTTTGTCTAGCTATTACAGACAGTTTCTTTATTGCAGTTACAAGTAATCCGTTGGAAAACACAGAGGCAACGACAACCACATCTCCAAACTCTGTAATCATAGAGATTGTTCCAATGTCTAATCCTCATATTGGTACCTTTAGAGTCAGGATGAATGGAATCTCTTCTTACAGTTAGCTCTTCCCTTCCCTTCCCTTCCCTTCTCCTCCCCTCCCCTCCCCCCCCCCCCCCCTCCCTCTCTTTCTTTCTTTGTTTCTTTCTTTCTCAATACAAGAATTGTTTAAGTGCTTACAGATAAAGGATCTCCATGATTTCTCATTCTCTAAGAGGATAAAGGTTTCTGACAAGTCTACACCCTCACATTTATGAGAGAGCCTGTAAAATTAGAGTTTATACATAGCATCCACTCCTCGAATGTCAGCTTGTATTTGGCAAGATCGAATAAATTGAACTCAACTTATTCAATACCGAAGTAGCAAACAATTTCAAGTTTGGGTCAGGTACCGCCCATCCCACTTGTAAAGCGAAATGAAATTCTATTTTTGCTAAACATTTTATATATTGGTATTTGAGAAGACTCTTTTGCTGTTCATAAAATCTTTCTACCTCAGTGACAGGATCCAGTGCTGACAGCATACTTTCTCTGTAAAGATGGAATCAAACAAGAAACCCATCTAGAGAAGGGGGTGGGGTGGGCACAAAGTTTCACCCCCAGCCAGGGTGCATATTATCTATGTTCCATGGTAGGCCTCACAGTAGCTGGTGAACACCAATCAGACTCCAGTATGTGTGCTTTCTTTCCTCTTTTCTTTTTCTTCTTTTTATCTTGTCTCTTTTTTGGTTTCTTAAATTTTTCTCTTTACTTTTTCTTTCTTCCTTTTTTTTGACACAACATGAAGTTGGATGTCTAGAGCAAGGTGGGGTGATCTGGGAGGAACTGGGGGGAGGAAGAATATGATAAAATCTATTGTCTGAAGTTCTCAAAAAACTGAACATCTTTAAAACGGCTCCAAGGAAGTAGCCTGCAATATTGAGATTACAGATATCACATTCCTATTTTCTCACAAGAAAACACACACCCCTGTTCTAGTTAAAATATCTTAGCATTGATTGCAAGATATCAGAGAGTGGCTGCAACTGTGAGGCGTTGCCAGGTTACCAAATACTTGCAATTCTGCTTGGTTGAGAAGTCTATACCTGCTATACACTGAAACAGTCTGCACAGCAACCAATGCACCGAAACAGTCTGCACAGCA
>JADRCH010000273.1:1123432-1141965 GCA_019843965.1 Rhynchomys soricoides | reverse complement strand
AACAGTCTGCACAGCAACCAATGCACCGAAACAGTCTGCACAGCAACTAATGCCAATGTTAAGGAGAGCAAACTTTTTTTAAAAAAATTTTTAAATTTTTAAATTTTTGATACTTTATTTACATTTCAAATGTTTTCCCCTTTCTGGGTCTTTCCTTTGGAAACCCCCAACCCCATCCCTCCTCCTCCTGCCTCTATGAGGGTATCCCCTTACCCACCTGCCCACTCCTCTCTTTCCTCCCTGGCATTCCCCTATACTGGGGCATCTAACACCCCCAGGCCCAAGGTCCTCTTCTCCCACTGATGGCCAACAAGGCTCTCCTCTGCTGGCCAGCACCATGGGTTCCTCCATGTGTATTCTTTGGTTGGTGGTCCAGTCTCCAGGAACACTGGAGGGTCAGGCCAGTTGATACTGTTGCTCCCTCCATGGGGCTGCAAACTCTCTCAGCTCCTTCAGTCCCTTCTCCAACTCCTCCATCTGGGACCCCGCGCTCAGTTCATCTGTTGCCGTGAATTGATTTTTTGTTTGTTTGTTTGTTTGTTTTGAGACAGGGTTTCTCTGTGTAGCCCTGGCTGTCCTGGAACTCACTCTGTAGACCAGGCTGGCCTTGAACTCAGAAATCTGCCTGCCTCTGCCTCCCAAGTGCTGGGATTAAAGGCATGTGCCACCACTGCCTGGCTGTTGCTGTGAATTGAATCTTGGGTGTTCTGGACAGTTTTTTATCTAAATGGAAGATAAAAATAGTCTTTAGTAGACTACTGCAATAATAAAAGTAAACATTTCTTTTAGAAAAATATTTCTTTGTAGCCATACTGGTTACATGGTTATGTATGTAACATACTGTGCATTTTACAAACAGAAATAGCTCTCAGCCACCAGAGAATAGAATTTACTGAATGAGAGTAAGTTTTCTCTCATAAACATAAGTTTATAGACATAAATGGTAGGAAAGAGCCAGGGAAAATTAGGAAGCATTGTATCATTTTAAATTTTGCAGGAACTGTATTTTTCATTCATTAATTATGAGAGCTTTAGTGAACAAAGGGGTAAATCCAATCATTAAAGTGAATCTCTAAGATATCTACAGACCTGAGTTAAAGTGGGATAGGAGTAATTCTCATGGCGTCAGGGATAGAAACTTGGCACAGGACGTTCATGCACCTGAGAATTCAGTTTTCCCATTTGTAACTCAAGATTCATATGTCTTATTTTTAAATCTATTTTATTTGGAATTGGTTTTAACAATAGCAACCTTTAAGAAGAATGTTGTTCTTATCTAAATTAAATTATACTCTATAAATGGAAATGTTAATACTTCTTGTTCGAAAACAGAACTAGAAAATACTTTTCCTCAACGACAATCTACCTGTCCATCAAGCAACTAAGTTGTTACTATCAGTGAATAAACACAACATCAATTTTGTGATGCTTTTCTTCAGGCTAGCTTCTACCCAACAATTTAAAATACAAATTTTCCCAAAGTTATTGACTTTTGACCCAAATGCAGTTATCAGTATGGTGCAGAAGCTCTTGGGGGAACAATTAGTTCATTATGTGGCCTCTGCTGCTGCTGCTGCTGCTTTCTTCTTTCTTCTTCTCCTCCTCCTCTTCCTCCTTCCCCTCCTCCTTCCCTCTCCCTCTCCCTCTCCCTCTCCCTCTCCCTCTCCCTCTCCCTCATCTCTTCTTCCTCCTTCTCCTCCTCCTCCTTCTAGGCAGCCTAAGAAGAACTAAGTTAAGAGATCTAAGAATGGCTTAGTCTCCTTTCTGTGCTCCCTTTTACTCTGTGAGAATGAACTGGCTTCTAAACCTTTCTCCTGGGTCTGCCTCTTTCTAATCCGTCCAGTTGACCACAAGGAGCACAAAGAGGATTGATTAGCCTGTGTGAGCCCCCTTCCTCAAAGCTATACACAGCTGGGAAGGAAGGCAGGAATGCTATGCTCACAGACCACACAAAGTAAACCAACCAGGCTGCAGCTGTGACAAGCTAGCAATCCAGTCTCTGACACCTAAGGCACATATTTTATAGTCTAAGAATAGACATGTTTACACTGATACAGAGAAGGGGGCTGCCATTTATCCTCATCTGACTGGGGACTAGATGCGTAAAAGACATTCAGAGATGTGATTTTTATTGAAGTGCAAGTATTCTCCATTCTGTTGTATACACAAAGGCCATTTAACCTCATATGGTTAGTAGCTCATACTTTGGTAATATAAAAACAACAGCAAAACAGTGAATACGAGTCAGAACAATAATTTATCAGGAATTATGCCAGTGAATACTATATAAGACATATTTATATATTTGACCTTTATGCCTGCCAATAATAACATGCCAATCACAAAAATTATTCTGAAATTGTTACTTATTTCACACAGACTGAGATGATAGATGTTCCCATCATTGATCTATTAACAATTGATATACATGTTGGTGTTTTAAAATTTGTATCTCTTCTTTGGAAAAATAGGAGCAGTAGACAAAACTACTGTGACATTTTATGGTCCTGGATCCAAATGTAAAAACCAAGGACTGATTCAACATCTGTAGTAGTCATTGTTTTTCTGTTTTGAAGAGACACCATGACCAAGGCAACTCTTATAAAAGAAAGCATTTGACTGGGGCTTGAGTTAAGTTTTAGTTCATGATCATCATGATAGGAAGCAGACAGGTATAGTGCTACAGAGCTTTACATCCTGATTCACAGGCAGTGGGCAGAGAATAATTGGGTCTGGCATGGACTTTTGAATCCTCATAGCTCATCTCAATGACAACTGCCTCTGCAAAGGCCACACCTTCTAATTCTTCTCAAACAGTTCCACTCTCTGGTGACTAAGCATTTAAACTTAAACTTAGCCAGGGCTGGCATCGCAGTTCACTCTGAATAGAAGGATTGTATGTGCATGGAAAAGGGAAAATGAAGCAATCCTAGCATGAATTGTACTGTGCCGATTTCTCGATTTCAAGGCTAAAACATTCCTCCTCTTATTGTTAAGTTAGCTCAGATGTTGGCTTAGGATTTCCCATTTGGAAATAGGATCATTTTCATTTCTATCAGGTCTCTTCCCTCTCCTGACCAAAACTGCAAGCTTGCCACTGCAGTTCATGCTGGCTTATGAACTTGGACCAAAACTTTGTAGCTCTATTTTTGACATTAAGCAATCTCTTCACACTCTCTTTTCAGGTAATCAGATTGTACGATAAAATGTAAATAGTTCACAGGATGAAACACTTTAGGCTTTATTAATAGTGTTGTTATGCCCTCACAAGCAGTGGTTGTGGTGTATGAGACAGAAAAAGGTGTTTTACAGTTGAAAAGAATGTTCTTTGTTCCTTGTAAGGATCAAATCAAACTCACTTTGCTCTGGATGCTCTTTGCCTTGGTACTAAACATATGGCATAAACTGGAAAAGTAATACACATGCTGAATGATATCTCATCTATTTGCATATTATTGATTAATTGTTGATTAGTAAAAGCTGCAATGAGCGATCACAGGGATTCAAATGTAGATAAACTTGATCCTCAGCTTATGGGTGGTGTGAGAACACATTTTAGGTCACACTCACATGAGAGGTCAGGCACTCCTGGGAGAGGCTCCCTGCTTGCCCAGGGGAAACTCTCTATTTAACTGGGTGATACTTGTCAGACTACCAGCTGCAGTGGGTTGAATGTCATTAGTCTATACTTGTTGGTCTGAAGGCATTAATTTAAAAATCTAAATATTCCTCAAGTCTTACTTATTGGTTTACTTTAGCTGTAGTCAGCTTTCCTTCTTTGTCTAAGGAAGAAGCAAAGACTCTAAGTGTTTCTAGATGCTGTCACATAACAGAGCTAAGGGAATCAGTTGTGGGAAGGAGGTCACAAAAGCCCAGCTACAGGCAAATAGTCTCTGGAGCAGTGAGCACTGGACTTCAGTGTAGCTCTGCATCACCCCAGTTATTCTCTGGTTCCCTTCATTGTATCTACTCCTCTTCTAAGTACCGAGTGCTCTGAGATGTGGTCCTGCTCCATTACTGGATAATTTCCTTTATAGTCACCGATAGTGTGGTCTACTCCCCTTTAGTTATGAAGTCAGTGCTTCTCAACCTTCTCAGTGCTGTGACCCTTTGATACAGTTCCTCGTGTTGTCATGACCCCCAACCATAAAATTATTTGCATTGCCACTTCAAAACTTTAATTTTTCTATTGCTATGAATTATAATGCTAATATCTGTATTTTGATGGTCTAAGGCAACCTCTGTGGAAGGATCATTTGATCCCCAAAGAGGTGATGACCCACAGGTCAAGAACTGCTGTACTAGGCTTTATTTTAGAACCTTGACATTTCTGATCACTTTCTCTTAAAATTTTTGTCCTTGTTCTCTCTCACTTTATCTAATACTAACAAATCTTGGGCTAGAGTTTTACAGGGATCACCCACACAGGTTCAGCAGTCCTGCCTCATAGTTTTGACACAACAGGAATCTGAGGAGCTAACCTGATCTTAGGTTGGAGATACATGGGCAAGATATTACTCTGATGTTCCTGGACTCATGACCATATGCATATGAAAATGAAGGAGTGTGCACAAGAGCGTGTGAGGTACTGTGGCTGTGTTGAGTGTGTGACTATAGAAAATATTGAATGCATGCAATGGTAGAACCTTTGCTTGTAGCAGAATCTTAGACAAACTATATTCCAGAGGATTATTTGAATGGCTGACAATGTGTTCTTTCTGCTTCTGATGTCCTGTTATCACTGGACTTGGCACAAGCTACTTTCTTTTTCTTGGATCACAATATTTAATGTTTGATAATGAAAGTGGAATTCTAGGCTTTGTGCATAGCAAATATATACTCTATCCTACATACCTAAGTACTGACTACTCCTTTATCATTTAAAAAATGTTTAACATGATGGACATACTAATCAATTATTTTGTATTGTTTGAATTAACATATGATGCTCTAAAATAGATAAAATTATGTATGTTTGTATATATATACATATACAATTTTATATATATATATATCAAATTGAGGCTATAAAATGCTATAAATTTAATATATTAAAGAAAACATTATGAAATCAGTCGTAGTTCCACTAGATCTGCCTAAGTATATCCTACTGGTCGAAGAGATGCTAATGTTGAGAAAAAGACAGTCTCAAGCCCATTGTCACATGCTTTCCACTAAAGTTGAGCAGGAATGGAAATTGAAAGGTTACAGTCTCCACTTTAGGTGAGAAGAGGACCTCTGTCATGACTGAAGCTCCCCAATGTTCTTTTGTTTGGTGCCTTAGCCTGGATGTATCCCTGTTAAGTTCTGTGAGAGCCAGACAGAATTTAATGCATCTCCCTCTCTTGATTTGAAAAGTGTCTTGACTTTTTAATGAAAAGAAATGGGAGATATGAGACATTGCATGCCATGTTAATTTGAGAGTAAATGAATCATGGTCCCAAGAAGACTTCATCAATTATAACCAAGAAAACAAGCTTGTGCACTCAATGTCTTCTATTGACTGCATTGAGACAGCTTTCACGGGCCAAAGAACTAACAAACACTAGCCAGTCTTCTCCTCTCCTTGCTGCTAAAGGAAAAAAAAAAAATCAAAATTTAACTGCTGTGTCACGTAAAAATTCAAAAGCAAGTCAGAGAGGAGCATTAAATGTTACTTGTTTAGAATAAGAAGACATCACTAAGTTCCTATGTCTCCACTCTAATGTAGGCTGAGCAATGGTATTATTTATTCACAAGGTGGAGAGAGGAGCCCACAGAGAATGCTCATAACCCTCTATCCTCATCAATAGAAACTTAGACCACTTAAGCAAGAAAGATCTCCAGAGATGAGGGTAGAGTATAAAATGAAGGTAGGAGACCAAAACCCAAATCCCTGAAGCAACTATTACAGCAACACCAGGGGTTGAGGCTGAGTGCGGTCTCTTGCCGGGCAGACTAAGATTTTCTCTGTTATTATCTGCTATGCTGAGTCACATGAAGTAGGAAGGTCATGGATTTCCCCAGTGTTTACTTACTAAGTAGAGGTCACTGTGACATCACATATTCTTTTGTGAAGGTTCCTTCTTTGCAGGTTTCCACTTGCTTCTCTCTTCTGGATTGCTAGCTTTCTTGGGGTACAACCTGTCTCTCATTGATTCTTAGAGACCACTCTGTGGGTTAGTACCAAATTCATCCCTTCTCTGTCTTCAGTCCTATATGGGTAACTTGAATTCTAAAATCCCTGTAGCATCTCTCAGGTTTTGTTTTTGTTTTTCCTGTTTTAAATAGCCATCCACACTTGAAGTTCTCAAACTGTGATCCCCAAGCATCTCCCTCAGGACAGCACCTGGGAACATACTAGAAAGCCAACCCACGTGTATTTTAAATGTATTGTGCTTTTATTGATAAGTAAACACTCTACTGGACACTTTCAGAGTAATTCGAGGCCTAGCATCCTGAGATCCAGTAAACTTCTCAGGTGACTTAAGAACTCAAGTTTGGGGGCCCAGTTCTACATTTCTGTTGTTTGGTAGTATAATAAGTTCAAGGTCCAGAATTCTGCATAAGAGTTTTTGTGTTCAAATACTACTTCTTGGTTGTGGATTTTAGCTAACAAGCTTAACAGTTCTATGCCTTATCTCTGAAACAGGGATTCTAATAAACTTTGCCTCAAATATGGGTATAAGATGTGTCTGAGTTATTCTTAGTTCAGAGCAAGTTTAGGAAATACTTCCAGCGCTGTCACCTGTTATTTAGTAAGACATTCCTCATGGAAATGAACTATAAGCCACCTTCCCCTCGTTGTATTAGAAGAATTTTTTCCTGGAGAGGTGCCACACACACACACACACACACACACACACACTCACTCAAATAGGAAACCCATGGAAGCCAAAGTATGCCTACTACCAAAGTCCAAATTGGCAAACCAATGAGTTCTTTCTTTCTTTCTTTCTTTCTTTCTTTCTTTCTTTTCTTTTCTTTTCTTTTCTTTTCTTTTTTAAAAAGATTGATTTGTTTTATGTAAGTGCACCACACTGTCGCTGTCTTCAGACACACCCAAGGAGGGCATAAGTTTCCATTACAGAAGATTCCATTACAGATGGTTGTGAGCCACCGTGTGGTTGCTGGGAATTGAACTCAGAACCTTTGGAAGAACAGTCAGTGCTCTTAACTGCTGAGTCATCTCTCCAGCCTTTATTGAGATTTCTTACAGGAATATGGGTGAAGGGTTACTTATCTGAGCAGGAATGACTTGCAGACAACTGTATCACCAAAGCCCACCCCAGCATGAATGCCAGTTTGGAACTTGCAGTGTACTATACAGTCTGAAGGCACTCAACAAATTGGAAGGTATTCTTTCCAAGTACCTCAGTTGGCCTGATCTTCTTCCAGGCAGCTGGTCTGGGTCTCAGAGTCTTCCTTGCAGGTTGGATTGTCTGGGGGTGACGCTCAGCTGTCTTTATAGTTTATTCTGTTATTGAGAGAGGAATGTAGTGAATTTGGTCAGATTCATGGACTTCAGGAAGCTATTTTGAGCTGTGTACCTTATATCTTGGGGAGATTTCCTTGGGAAATGTTTCAGTCTTGGAGGAAACTGCTACACAATACCCTCCCTGTCACACCCTTGTGAAACTTGTAAACAAATATTAATCAACCATATCTCTTAATATAAATTACATGTTGAATCAGGTCTTGATTAAGTTTTAGAGGCCAATCTTATGTTTATATTTAAGAAAGTCACATGAATATTTAACCTGAACAATTAGTTACTAAAAGTGATGATATAGTGCAAATTAAAAGGAATCAGCTCAGAGAAAGCTGTGTTACTGCTATACAGAATAAACTGCCAAACAAGTTTGCAAGTTTATTCTTGTAGCCGCTGATATACACATTTGTTGCCATCTATAAATGATACCTTTAAAGGTATCAGCTGCTACAAGAATAAACTTGCAAACTTGTTTGGCAGTTTAATCCCTGTAGACTGAAACTGTAAAGCTGGTGTTAAAATCTGTTGCTGAGAATGTCTTGGGCATAAAGACATGCAGTTGTGGTTAGGGAAACATCGTAGTTGTTAATTTAATTCATACCTGTCCCAATTTCCATTGGAGTCACCACTTGGTATTCTGCTTAAATGGAATTTCCTTCTCTTTTACGACATTTTGAAATTCCACTAAAAGATAGAGGAAATTCAATGAATTCTATAAAACCTATGGCTTAAACAGGTAGAAAATTGTAGGCAATGTTTCATGGTGGATCAACAAAGGTGCATGTGTGGCAGTTAAGCCACAGGAATTGTAGGACAGAAAAGGAAATCCAAAGGGGTAGAATCCCAGGAAAACGGATCTGAAATTCAGACATGGAAATGGAGGTGCTGTCTGGAGGACACAGTTGCAATCACAAGTCTGGGCCTTTACATAGGTAACATTTCCCCCTGTAAACCGTTATATTTATTGCAAGGAAGGAGAATGGAAAATTAGAAATGCTCTTTCTGATTCCAAGATACATAACACTGTCCCCAGGACTCTCTTTGGATCAGCACTCTTCAATAGGGTTATTTGCTGATGGCATTTTCAATAATCATTGTGGAATAAAGAATCTGTGCTTGAATTCCTTTTGTGAAATAGTTCCTTTCAAAAACTAACAGAATGACTGTTAAGGGTGAAACCCTGAGAAGATACTAGACTCGAAAGAGCCCTGTTACAAAGGGCTAAATTTACAAAGACAAATAGTGCCAGACAGTCTTAATAGCTTTCTCAATAGAATTAAAAACTTACTGAGCACAATGACTGTACCTTAGCACACATACATTTATATTTTTGCAATCCATTTGATACAATATCTCAATAAATCTTATTTGCCAATTCAATTAGCATTGGCTTTGCTGTGTGCTCTGTCACATGCACTGAGAAGCGGCTGGACAACAAATCCTAATGACTCCCAGCAATGTGTTGACTATAGGGTCAGCATGAGGTCTGGTTTTGTTTAATGTCTATATTAATGATCTGGAGGACGAGTAAATAATTCCTGAATGAAATAATATTATAATGACAGGCAGGCACATGGACTCACTGGAAAGCAAAATGAAGTTCGGCTGTTTAAGCACTAGCCCAGGCTTGATGAGTTGAAGGAGGTGGGTCACTCAGTCTTTCTGGATCTGTTTCCCTGTGTGGAAAATAGAGATAACGGCCCTCTGTGAGAAAGCCAAGATAAGATTTTATGATTTCAAGCACACAGTACAGCAGACTCCCTCTGATAGCATTTGGTGCTTATCGTTGTTGGCTGCTTACATACCTGTTAGGAGTCACTTTAATACAGCAGAAGGAAGGTAGGGTCAGAGGCAGAGAACAAAACAACATTGTTGAGGGAGAATACACACCTCTAGAAAGGCCTTGCAGGAACCAGCTGACTTTCTGGAGTGAGGGGAATGACATTGGGGGCCAAGTTGACTGACCATGTTTGGGGTTACGGTGGGAAGAGTGGACACAGAAGGATTCCGGGAGGACTGTCACTCCTCCTTCCTTGCCTTCCTTCTGACCTGTGGACACTGGGTCTGAACTTAGACATGGGGAGCTCTGTGATTGCTAGCAAACTTTTGTATCAAGGATTTAAGATATTTGAACGTGATAATGGGCTATTTCTTGCAAAAAAGTAAAAGTAGATGGTTTGAGAAAAGTCTCCTTTAGTCTGCTAAAACTGTTTAGGAATAGATTTCCCAGCTTACATAGAGGCAGTTAGCTGTGTCGAGCAGGCTTATTTACATGAACTGAGCTAAAAATAATTCATGGGATTATTTTTCTACTGAGAAATACGATTACCAAACAGCCTAGAAGGTTTCTGATGGCTGAAGAGCCTCTGTTAGGTTTTCAGGGAAGGAATTACAGACAGCCCATGAGCCAGGAGGCAAAGCAGGGCTACACGAACCAATTGGTTTCTAAGTATTTTTAAAAAGCATTTATAATATATTTATAGTCGCATATCGCTTAGGCTCCCAGAATGTAATTTCGAAGAATCCTAAATAACTGTAATAATGAGGAAACTCTGAGGGGCATCACGGTTGGAGTCTCAGTCAGTTCTGTTGTTTAAAAGACACTCCAGCATGTAACAAGGACACACGCTCCACCATGTTCATAGCGGCCATATTTATGATAGCCAGAAGCTGGAAACAACCCAGATGTCCCTCCACAGAGGAATGGATGCAGAAAATGTGGTCCATTTACACAATGGAATACTACTCAGCTATTAAAAACAATGACTTCATGAAATTCACAGGCAAACGGATGGAACTTGAAAATACCATCCTGGGTGAGGTAACGCAGTCACAAAAGAATGAATACGGTATGTACTCACTGATAAGAGGATATTAGCCCCAAAGCTTGGAATACCCAAGATACACTTCACAGACCACCTGAAGCTCAAGAAGAAGGAAGACCAAAGTGTGGGTGCTTCAGTGCTTCTGAGAAGGGGGAGCAAAATATGGAGACAAAGTGCAGAGCAGAGGCTGCCCGACCTGGGGATCCATTCCATATACTGTCACCAAACTCGGATGCTATTGCTGATACCTGGAAGTGCTTGCTGACAGGAGCATGATATAGCTGTCTCCTGAGAGGCTCTTCCAGAGCCTGACAAAAACAGAGGCAGATGCTCTCAGCAACCATCCATTCGACTGAGCGCGGGGTCCCCGAATGAAGGGTTGGAGAAGGGACTGAAGGAGCTGAGGGGGCATGCAGTCCCATGGAGGGAGCAACAGTGTCAACTGGCCTGCCTCTCTAGAGCTCCTGGGGACTGGACCACCAACCAAAGAATACACATGGAGGGACCCATGGCGCTGGCCACATATGTGGCAGAGGAGGGCCTTGTTGGATATCAGTGGGAGGAGCAGCTCTTGACCCTGAGGGGATCCGATGTCCCAGTGTAGGGGAATGCCAGGGTGGGAAGTCAGGAGTGGGTGGGTGGGGGAGCACCCTCGTAGGGGCAGGAGGAGTGGGATGGGATAGGGGGTTTCCAGAGGGGAGACCTAGAAAGGGGAAAACATTTGAAATGTAAATAAAGTATCCAAAAAAAAAAAAAATCCCGGACTGGACAGTTTATAAAGAGGTTAATTTTTCTCATGGTTGTAAAAGCCAATGGTGTCCTTTTGCTTAAACACATAGAAAAGGGGCAAATGGAAATGTACAGGAGAGATAAAACGACTCATATTCTTCAATTGCTAACCTGCCGCAGGAATAAGACTACGCTCCTTTAGGCTCTGCCTTATGACCCAACTGTGTTTCACTAAGTCCCACAATGCTGCTTGAGAAACTGAGCTTTCAATATGCCTTTCTTTTACTCAGTTTGTAGCTGTGGAGCAAATGAGCTGGGCAGTTATAGAGTATTCTAATAAGTCTAAAATAGTCCCTACAGCTACCTTTTAGCTGACTAGGGATATCTGTGCTTGCTTAGTAGAACCTGAGTTCTGTACGGAATCAAAACTTGCACAAGAAGTAGACTAGCACCCAGCAAAAGCTGGGTTCGCCACCAATAGTCACATTCAGGCCATTTTCTGTGAGATGATGCTTTTAAATTTATAATTTAGCTTTTGCTTGTTTAAACAATTAAAGATTGTATTTCAAATTGTCTCTCTAGTGAAGAACGAGGAAGCTTAGAGTCTCTGAGGTGGCTGGAAGAGTCTGGTCAGCATTTTTGTGGAATGGGAGTTGATTTCCTACTGTCCTCTTCTGTTTATGTGTGCACATATGATAGCATACAGCTTTAAATGATTTTTTGGTAATAGTCTTAAATGTAAGTATATAAATGTTATGAGAGTTTCTCTAATTATAAGGGAAGGCGCCAGCCTTTCAATCAGCCCTCTTTAAGCTGGGCTTGGCTGACCATAGTAGGTAGGGAGGAAGGTAGCAAACTCTTGAGCTTTGGGAAAGCCTGGGATAATTTTCCTCAAAATTTAAAATTGCTTTATGCATATGGAACACTTTTAGCATCACAATGGTTTTTAATGACATTAATTGATCTAATAAATTAATATTTATTTTCTTGTGCTGCTTTTGCAGTCATTAATGATACTTTATAAACTAGCGATTAACACATTTTGATAAATACCTTATAAAATCCATTTATAGTTCCTTTGCATTTTTAGAAAATTTAGTAGTCCACTATTTATCAATTTATGTATCCAGCAACAGCAAGTTAAGCCCTGAATGTTTGTCTCTGTACCAGCATGCTTATCATTTAGTTTTGTGCTACATGTAGCTGTTAAACTGCATGTAGTTAACTGAACATTTGAAATATGGCTGATATGACTGAGGAATTGAATTTTAATTTTGTTTAATTTTAACTGCTGTACATTTTAGGTTTAATATTGGGTGAATATAAAACAACTTCCCACTAAGAATTTAATGTGTCTCAGCTATTATTAACATTTCACTTATTCCTCTGGTCTGCATATAATTTGTATTCTTCAAGGTTCTACATTCTCAAAATTTGGGTCTCAATTTACCACCACTGGGAAGTGTTGAAACCTTTAAAAGGTGGGTCCTATCGGGAGGTAAGTTAGGTTTTTGGAGTATCACTTCCCTTGGAAGAGAATAATGCATTTTTTTACCGGACCCCGATTTAGCTCTCATGGGGGTAGTTTGTTAGATGAGTAACGCCACCCCAGCTGTGTGCGTTCTTCATCGGGCCACCATGCATGCCCGCGCCTTCCTTATATAGTTAGTAGCCAGCTGACCTTCATTAGAGGGTGAAAGGGTGGGGCTGCTGATCTTGGACATCCTCCTTCTTAAACCATAAGCTAAATAACCTTGTTTCCTTACAGCTATCCAGTTTCAGATATTTGATTTTAGTAAAAATCAACATCAATCTAGGAAGTTAAAATATAGTATTAAAATTAATGTCACTTGTTTGCTCTTCATTCATTAAAAAGCGGATGCTATAACTAGAAATCCCATAGAGATTATAGAAAATATAAAAAGAAAAAAGGCATATTATTATTTAAAGTAATTTCTTAATGTTTTATTGGCATATATTAATTTTGCATAGTAATGGGTTTATTATAATGTTTCATACATGTACATAATATATGTCCATCACATTCATTCCTCAGTTTCCTCCTTGTCTCCCTCCCACTCTTGCTAATCTCCCTGTCTTCCCAACTAGCCTCCTCGCAGAAGATGGCTTACCTCTGACAGAAGGAGACAAGATAATGACTCAACATTTACTCTATTGCCATGGAATGCTCTATAAGAATTTTAGTCAGGGTATGATATGAACTGACTTCTGATTCTCCATGGAAAGCAGACTATAAAGTACAAAGTAAAAAGACTTCCAGCATCCATGCTGGACGTTCGGGCCTCACAGCTCACACCCTGTGGTGCTGGATCTGGACACCTCCCAGAACACATCTGTCTGCCTTGGGCTCTGATGGTTAATTCCAATTCAAGTTCCAGCTCTATCTGGGACAAATTCGATCTACGCTATCTTTGCCTCTCCTACAGTCCCAGCCGTGCCTTGAATACAACAAATTCTTATGAATATTTATTAAATGAATGAATCATGGACTAGATACCAATCTAGACTCTGCTTGAATAGCTTCAGTGGCACAAAGAGAGCAGCTTGACAGAGCAACCTATTTCATTGTTGGAAGGGTATAGATGGCTAAAAGCATTTTTAAAATGTATTCAAGATGTGTCTTTTATTTTCTATTATTCATCTTTATTTCCCCATTTGTCTAAAGAGGAGCAAAAAAGAAATACATTTTTTTCTCTCCCACGAAGCATTCTTTATTTGTTGGCAGGTGTTCTTACAACCATTTCTGTATGATTCCCAGTCCTCTCAACTATTTTCTTAGGCACAGAGTTTTGTTTACATGCTCTCCTTATGACTTTCTTCAGAGGGCTTGTCAGTATCATTGAAGCAACTGAAATTGGCTTGGTATTAAGAGGAGCATGGAGCTCTCTGACGGTGTTAAGCTTAATGAGACGGAGTGTCAAAGAAATAACAGGCATTGTCTTTCTGAACTTCAGACACATTTCTTAGAAATATTAATTCTGTCAGAGTGCTACTTGTTTGCTTAGCTTTGCAAACTTCTAAGTGTAGTGTGGGACCACGAGGAGGCAAAGTGTGTACATTATTGCTCCGAGTATGGGTACTGCTGCTTGAAGGTTCAGTTCTCCACAAAAGGCTTTCACTTCTGACTGCTAACTCTAAGTTGGAGGGGTTCCCCACACTATTCTTAGGTTTAGCAATCCCAAGGGCTCACAAAACTCAATAGCATTATGCTCATCGTTATTTGTATTATATGCAAAAGATAGATATTAAAATAACCAGAGGAAGATACACAGAAACACCAGTGTATGGCCTGAGAAAATTGAGAATAGGAAGCTTTTGTTGTCTTCTTTCATGGAGTCTCAACAAACCACTACAGGGGAATTTTAATAAACTAGCAACATGGGTGCCTTGTCTAAAGAATATGATCTTGCTAGAATACAGACATGCTCTGGATTATAGTATCATCTGGCAAAAATATAGACTCATCCTTAGTACACACCTTTAATCCTTAACAATGAAGACAAGGTTAGTTTGCAAAAGAAAACAGCCATGTTTAAAAGGGATGTCTAATTGAGAGACAGTTAAAGTGATAAATCAGAGAAAGATTTGACAGAATGAGTCAGAGATAGAATACGCCCAACTCTCATAAGAACAGCACAAGAAAGAGAGACTACTTAAGAGTAGTCCAGGGAGCAAAGGGGTGGTGTGTGAGGTGGCAGTTTTTCCAGGAAGGTTTTTCCAGAGACAGGCTAGACACAGGTGAAGACAGAACAAGCCAGAGAATAAGGAGGAACCAGAAGATTAGAACATATTATCAAAGTTAGTATAAGACCAAGCAGAGAAATTCAGTCAGAAGTCAAGAGAAGCTGAACTGAATCAGGATCTTGAAAGATTAGATTGTACAGAGGTTAGAAGCCTCCAGGCCTAGGCCGAGGGATAGATAGATAGAAAAGAGAATGAAATGTTTTAGGCTTAGCCTGAGCTGTGTATACTGTTACCTCATCAAAAGAAATAAAAGTGGCAATTTCAAAACCACTCTCTGAAATTTACTGCATTGTGATACAAATGAGATTTGAAAAAAACATGATAGCTCTGTTGGTTTTATATTTTTATGGGGCTTCACTAGGTATGTTTGGAGTATTTATTACCCATAAAACTTAACTGAGTATCCAGGTTGAATGACAAATGAATAAATCATTCCCTCACGTCCTGTTAAATCATGTGGATGACCTTCCCATCAAGAATGGTCCCCAGCTTCAGCTGCCAGTTTTGATTTGAATCATAAATGTTCCCCCAAAGCCACAGAAGTCTTGGCTTCTACAGCAACAGTATTCAGAGACAGGTCCTTTGTAAGTGACTGGGCTCTGACTCAATCAATAGATTGACCCTCTAGTGAGTTCACCGTTCAGTGGGCCACTTGGAAGTGGTAAAGACTTTAAGAGGTGAGGACTATTTGGATGAGAATAGGTTATTGAAGGATAGACCTTGATGTTTCTATTTTCTTCCCCACCTTTCTCTCCCTCTCTCCTTTGTCTTTCTCTTTATCTTCTCCTTTGGGGTTGCCAGTAGGTGAATAGCTTTGGCCAAGACATTCTCTGTCTTGATATTCTGCACCACCACAGGCAAAGCAATAAGAGAACCAAGTCACTGCGGACTCGCACCTCTGAAGCATGAGCCAAAATAAATTTTTCTCTTTTGATTTGATTGTCTCTGGTATTTTGTTGGAGCATTAGAATGCTGATTAACGTACCTGCTGGAGTGAGGTGGAAACCATGTGAAAGGGAAAGACCTTCTTTGTAGCATACCTCACAAATGTCAGTGTCACTTCCATTTTTAGTTTTCCTCAAGGACCAGTCCCTTAAGATGCTATCTAATACCAAGTGATTATTCTGCAAAATGTTTATGTGTATGAACAATGCTACATGAACTAAGCAGGTTATGTTTATATACTTATTTGCATACACACATCAATAATAATAAAAGAAAAAGAGGTCATGAATTGTAGAGGGAATAAGGACATGGGAAGGAACAATGTAAACACAGTACACATATGTGAAATTTAAAAAGTGGACCTGGGCCATAAAATCATAATTCTGGAAGTAACTGTAAAGGCCATCTATAAATTTGTTTAAGCATCTCCTGTTTGAAACTTATGAAATGAACCATGTCTTATTTGAATGTTCTCTTTTATGAATGACTTTAAAGTTATTGGGAATATGAGCGTGATCTATAGTTTATTTGTTTGAAGAAAGTGAGATGGTTAATATTTTGCATATTCACGTAGACTCTTAGGAAACACTACTTCTCTTTTCTATTAGTGTAATATCTGCATTTTGTAACACTTAAATAGTATATGTTTTTTATATGTAAAATTTCAGATTCTAGTTTTATATATGTTTCTTTGGCTTGATTCTTTATGAAAAAAGTATAGTATGTTTCCAATATATCGCAAGGGCTGAGATTCTCCTAAAGTTCACCTTAGAAAACAATAGTTCTATTAACCCAGAAGACTTCTAGCATCTTTCTTTGATGCTTTAAGAATACCTTAGGGCTACTGATTCAGAGGAATTAGGACTGGTTTGCGTATTTGTTTCAATTTCATGTTGAGTACTAAGAATTTAGCTGAGCTTTTTCTTTCTGGCAAGTTTTCATTTTGATTTGGGGTCTTGTTCACAAGATTCTTGAATATGAAATACGCCTTCTGAGTTATTTCCTTTAGCCATATTTATAAACACAGTTTCATAAAAACAATAAAACATCCACACTTTGGTCTTCCTTCTTCTTGGGGTTCATATGGTCTATGGATTGAATCTTGGGTATTCCAAACTTTTGGGTTAATATCCACTTATCAGTGAGTGCATACCGTGTATGTTCTTTTGTGACCGAGTTATAGGGGGAGCTGAAGGGGTTTGCAGCCCTATGGAGGGAGCAACAGTGTCAGCCCGCCAGACCAACCAGAGCTCCCAGGGACTAAACTACCGATCAAAGAGTATACATGGAGGGGCCCATGGCTCTGACTGCATATGTGGCAGAGGAGGGCCTTGTTTTACATTAGTTGGAGGAAAGGCCCTTGGGCCTTAGGGTGTTCAATGCCCCAGTGTAGGGGAATGCCAGGGCAGGAAGATGTGAATGTGTGGGTGGGGGAGCACCTTCATAGAGGCAGGGGGAGGGGGAGGGGATAAGGGGTTTCTGAAAGGGAGACCTTGAAAGGGAAAAACATTTGAGATGTAAATAAAGAAAATATCCAACAACAACAAAAAAAAGTCACAGTTTGTGCTGTACAGGTTTTGGTGATAAGAATGTTTGTCCATGGAAAGAGTATAAGATGTGATAGTCACCGAGAAAACCAGTTGGCAGTTCATAAAAAAATTTAAAAGTAGAAGAATTACTTTGAAAAAAAAAAAAATCCTGGGATGCATCGAGGCGGTGGACATGAAGTCCCACCATTAGCTGAAGAGTGATTGGCAATTGACTGCTGAGTGGGGAGAAAGATTCAGGTTTCTTCATGGAGACATAGCCCTTGAGAGGCTACCCATGGTCCAAAAGATGATTCTATACCATGCACATACAGGTGGCTCTAAGTGGACGCAATGGGCCTAACAAAAAGAGCACATGAATTTGGGAGGGGAAGCATGGATTGGGGTATGGGAATGCGTGAGGAGGGCAATGGATTTGATCATTATATGCATATAGGAAATTCTCAAACAATAACTAAAATGAACGCATAAGATCACAAGCTGCAATTGTCTATAAACAAGAGATTATGTGATTTAAAAACTATTTTGTGAAAAAAAATAATAAAACATTTTTTGATAAGTTATTTGTAGCGCTTTCTAGTTCTTTGGTACATTTCCATAAAATATATAATAAGCAAGGAAAAGTGGGTAACCGGAAGTTCTGCTTTGTTTTTGTGCCCTGAATGAACTGAAACTAGATGTTTTTCCCCTCAAGAAATCATTACCTCAGGGAATGCATGAATGAGAACCTTCTGTAAAATAACTGAAAATATGTGAAAGTTTTGATGTAGTCAATGGTGTTATGTTTTGACTGTGAAATATTCCACACCCAAAGGCTCGTGTGTTAAGGGTTTCATTCCAGCTAGTGGCACATTGAAAGGTAGTTGGACCATGAGGGCACTGACGTTACCTGTGCATTAATCCTTTGATGAGTTCACACTAATTGGAATACTAGGAAGTGGAGTCTGAGTAGAGAAAGTAGGTTAATATACAATGTGCCTTTGAAGGCTGTCTTATATCCCTAGACTCTTACTTATTTCCTTGATTCATGGTTGCTGTGTTACAAACAGTGTTTCTTGGTCATACTCTTCTGTTATGGCATGTCTGATTTGCTACATGTCTAATAGCAATGGGGCCAGCTGATCATTTCCTGAAACCTTTGGAACCACAAGCCAAAATAAATCCTTCTTCCTGGTAAGTTGTTTTCTCAGCTAATTTATTATAGAAGTAAACGTGTCTCATACAGATAGATAGATTATATAGCATAGCTAG
>JADRCH010000273.1:1112787-1123422 GCA_019843965.1 Rhynchomys soricoides | reverse complement strand
CAGATAGATAGATTATATAGCATAGCTAGAATGAATGAATGAAGTGTAAAGTAATCTGTTAGAGTAATTGGAGAACTGCCCCAGTGATAATTCTGTAAAAGTTACCACATGGAGAAAAGAAAAATATAGCTCAGTAGTTTGACAGTAGGTAGTTGTGTTTTTCCCTGAGTGCACTTGATACATATTATAAAGCTTTCAGTAAACAATGATACAATACATTGGTTAGATACTGAAAAGAAACTTAATGTCAGAAAACCAGGAAAGCTTTTTCTGGTCTTAAAAAAAAAAATACAGTGACCAACCTGGAGATTACAGGAACATAGGATGCTTCATTCTCAGTTTATCACATTTAGTTAGTAGGCATCAAAAGAGGCTAAAACAATTGAGCAACTATGAAATGTGGAGCTTTGTTCTTGGTCTCAGCAATGGACAAGAATAACAATTAGGGCTTAAGACTTTTCTAGAGCAAAAATTCTTGCAAAAGCACCACGTGTTCGGACAGGACCTTTACAAAGTAGAAACCCAGCCTCCTTTCAGTTTGATCACTTTAAACTTAAATGTCATGAAGCAAATTCTGGGAAAAAATAGAAAATGGGAATAAACCAAAAGGAGATCCAAATGTTAAAATTAGTAAATGACTTTGCAATAACTGCGACTCACAAGTTGAAGAAATCGACAAGAAGAGACCATATAGACCACCAGTCTCATGAACTTACAGCAGTTGTGGTTACCCACATAAGACTTGTACAAGATCAAGCGAGCCAGCATGCTAGTATGGAGTGAGAAGGGGTTCACCAGAGCCATCCCTCTGAGGAGGTATGGGCAGTGGATGACTTCTGGAGGGAGAACTGGTTTTCTTTAAGAGCGTGGTTCCTGGTAGGCAAACCACACTCCAATGCACCCTACACCAAGGATATATAGGCAGCACAAATTGGTGTTGATGGATAATATTTTAAAAAATCCATCAAGTATGAGAAAGTTAAGAAGGAGAGAGTAGATCTAGAAGGAATTGGATTAGGAGTTTCTAGGTAGATATGATCAAAATACATGTATTTATGGATTCATTGGTCACTAGACTATTGACAGATAACAGAAACTTTACGAGGTAGGACATGATTGAAAGAAGTCGGTCATTTGGGTTGCATCCCTGAAGGGTCTACCTACTGTCCTCAGCCTCCTCTCAGCTTTGTCTGTTTCATAGACACCATGAGGTGATTAGTTTTATTCCACTATGTGCTCCCACCTTGCTATGGTATGTTACCACGGGCCCCCAAACAATGGTGCCAATGACCATAGTCTGAAACCTCTGAAGCCATGAAGTAATGATCCCTCTTTCCCTCTGAGATCAATTATCTCAGTTCCTTTCTCATGGCAATAGAAATCTGACCAACAATATACACTGTAAACACCAGGAATGAATTGTGTGACTCCAGTAGTGTATGGTGAAGTAAGCATTGGTAGGCATTTGGAGAGGTGAAATGGTCTACTTACTATGAACAATGGGATTGAAATCCAGGAAGCACACATCTTTAAATATTCATTATTGTAGCACATACTTACGGAATTAAAGGTAGCAACACCAAATTCCACAGTCAAAATGGAAGGCTAAATTGTCTCTCTAAATGCTCAATAAAAAGTAAGGATAAAATAAATAAATAATAATAAGAGATAATAAACAAAAGTGACCAAGTTGAGGGTGTAGTTGAGGGTCTGGTGCAGCCTAAGATGGTCTCAATCTTTTGCATTAACTTCTGATCATCCTGTCTCTGCCTTACAAGTCCTGAGATACAAGCATGCATCACTACCTTCAGCAAATATGACCTATTTGAATCTGTAGCAGAATGTATATGATAAGAACTGAACCCAAATCCTTTTTATGTTAGAATTAACATCCAGTGTGTCATCATGGAGTGGATAAAGTATTCACAAGATTGATAGGAGTGTATAATTTTACCGCCATGGATTTAATCTAGACGTCAGTACAAACAGGAAATTAAAAAGTCCCTAAGTTGGAAATTAAAGCCACAAATTAAAAAAGAAATTAATGGAAGTGAGAAAATATTTAACAGTAAAAGCATAGATGTGACACTTTAGACTATTATTCAAGTGAAGAGTACTGATCTGTCTCGTGAGAAAAAAGGACTCAGAAACTTCTATTTAGTTTACATAAAGCAAAGAGGAAAGCTCACAAGCCTGAGTGACTGACCTCTGATGTTAGAGTCCAGGTGATTCCTCCCTGGGGTGGAGGGATGTCGGAAATATGTGGTGGCTGTTCATGCCTGCGCGTTGTGTTGTTTCTTGACTTAGATTTTAGGTGTGTTCCATTTGTGGAGATTCAAGTTTTCAATTCTGAATTTTTGGAGCTTAAGAAAATACATTTACTTCCAGTAAAATTTTGTTTTAAAGAAGCACAATCAACACCAAGATTAGTATCTTAAAGGTTTACTTAAGATTTCTTTTATATTTATTTGTGCATGTGTGTGTGAATGTGTGTGTGTGTGTTTAGAGAGTGTGTATGTGTGACTGCATGTGTGCATGATGTGTGTGAGTCTAAGTGTGTATATGTGTGTGAGTACGTGTGTGTGTGTGTGTGTGTGTGTGCACGCCACAGGGCATGTCTCTGAGGTCAGAGCAGGTCTTGGTACTTTATTTTCATCACGTGTGTTCTGGAGACCAAACTTAGGTTTGCAGGCATGTTGACAGGTGCCTTTACTTGCTGAGTCATCTCACAGACCCTGTGAATGCTAAAAGATTTATTTCTATGTATTACTTTATTTAAAATATTTTATTAGGTTTTGAAAAATTTTACAATGTATCTTGATCGTATTTCCCATAACCCCTCCCCCAGCTTCTCTAAGATCCATTCTCACCTCTCTACCCTCTGAAAGTCTTACAAAAATCGTTTGGGATTACAATTAATAGGTTTCTTTGTTCCCTTTTCTCTCTCCAAACCCCTTCCCACTTCCCTTCAATTCATGTTCTCATTTTCATTAATCAATATTGAATGCATATATGTATTTGTATGAGTGTATGTGAGTGTGTATGTATGTATGTATATATATATATATACACACACACACACACATATGTGTGTGTGCATGCACATGCATGTATATATTATATATACAATGTATAAAATTATTATATGTAATATATATTGTATATATAGTGTTCCTTAACCTGTTAAGCCCATATAACGTTACTTGCGTGTTTTCAGGGCTGACCCTTTGATACTGGACAGCCAGCTGGTTCATTCTTTCCTGGAAAGGACCACCTCTCCCGGCTTTACTCAGTTGCTTTTCTCATGTAAAGTTTTCTCATGTAAAGTTGAAATGTCTTGGCTTTCCCCTATCCAGCTTAGCATGTTTGTTGGCGTCCTCCTTGCTCAGCTCGTGTTTGGGCAGTTGTGTAGGTGAGACTTTGTGAGTGTAGCTTCTGACATTATGAGGAAAGTGCTTCACATCAAACTCCCTGATCCTTTGGCCCTTAGGATCTGTTTGCTTCCTCTTCTTCATGTGTCCTGGGCCTTAGGTGTAGGACTGTTCTGCAGTTGTATCCATTGGGACCAGACTCCACAACTATGCATTTTGGTTGTGACTTTTTTCTGTAGTCATCTATACTGGCAAACAACTCACAAGAGGACGTCTTAGGTCGGGTTTTTGTTAGGTGGTCAGAAGATTCATTTTTTTATTTGCAATTGTATCTATGAGTTCACTATGATGTTCCTAAACATATTTCTATCTCTATTTAGTGTTAAGAGGAGACAAAAGTATCATAGCAGTGCAATTCAATACCTTGGGTTAAAGAAATATCATTTTAAACTATTATCTAAAGTCATACAATTATAAGTCATCCTCCAGAAAGCAATGATTCTGCCTTACTTAATATCTGTAATTTATATAGGTAACTTGAGCAACATACCTTCCTCATGTAATGGGCTATCACAAATGAGTTTACATATTGAATTAACATGATTTCAATTGAGAAATAAATGCTAATTATTTGTCTTATAAAATATTTTAAAATGTATTTTTCAATTTATCAAAGCATACGTGAGCAACATACAGGAGAAACAATACTATTAATGTGATCAATAATCACCAGTTCCATAAAACAAATGCAAAGTAAAATGACTTTGTTATAATTCCAATAAAAATTAACATTAACTTAAAGTTGAGATTAACAATATGTTTAAACATATGAGGTTTTAATGTATCGATTTGTTTGAATTTTCAAAGTTTTTTATTTTAAAAATTTTGTCACTATTTTTTAATTTTTATTATTACGACTGAGTGGCCGAATAACCAATTTAATGAAGGAATGAATTTCATGATTCCAGGTCTTGTGGAACGGAACACATGGCAGAGCCTAGACATTTATATCAGGGCAACCAGGAAGCAAGGGAACAGACAAAGGGGGGGTTCCAAGAGAGGGTTCCAAGACAAGATCCGTTCCTAAAGACGCCCTCAGTCGTCTATGATGCACTCAGAGTCATCTATTCCCTGCAGTTAGGCTTCACCTCTTAAAGCGTAACATCCACCTCCAGGTAGAGGGGCAAAAGCGTAGCAAGGAAGAGTCCAATGCAAACTAGACTAGCAGGGCAGACACTAAATACAGTAGGTTTACGTCTGGCACCTAGGACATGATGTATAATGAATGCCAATGGACTGGGCCAGCCTCCTCCTGTGGTATAATCATTTTGTTCTCTTTCTTTCTCTCTCTCTCTCTCTCTCTCTCTCTCTCTCTCTCTCTCTCTCACACACACACACACACACACACACAGAGTGTAATTTTAAGAAAGTAAGACATCTTTCTACTAGCTTCTATCTTTTGCAAGTGCAACACAAGGACTTAATCTTTTCATAACAAGTCCCTCTTTTAATGAGCAGCTGCTTCACATGTAACCCAAACTATGGCTTCTTTATTTTTTGGAGAGGGAGGGGGAGAGAGAGAGAGAGAGAGAGAGACAGAGAGACAGAGAGACACAGACAGACAGAGAGAGGGAGAGGGAGGGGGAGAGACAGAGAGACAGGGAGGGAGGGACAGAGAGAGAGAGAGAGAGGGAAAGAGGGAGAGGGAGAGGGAGGGAAAGGGAGGGAGAGGGAGGAAGAGGGAGGGAGCACTCCTTCAATGATAGGCAGGCAGGCACATGACAATGAAATGAATGTTTGGCTAGAGATGTCGTGTCTGAAGGACAGATCCTTATTTGAAGAGCAGGATCTACCGGCCTGCGGTGCGTCAGAGACTCAGAATACTGTATTTGAGACCCAGAAGTTGCCATTCTCCCTGGTTTTGTATTTTAGCTTCTATAGAAAACAGGACCCTGAGTGATGTGTTTGATTGGCAAAATTGAATTTTTTCCCTCATACTCTTGTCTTCTTTCTTCTCTCCTTTTCATTAAAATGATACAATTCTTTCATTTCTTAGTGATTTATTTGTTGAACAAGTCTACAGCATTGCTTTCTGGAGATATTTCTGTATTTTGAAGTTATTTTTAACATCTTAAGACCAAGTTGGTTCTCTTGAACTTGAGGCATTTGATTTAATGTCTAGAGACCAAGACTAGTCTTACAACATTAATGAAAGAAGTTTCAAATCCTATCCCTTAACCTAGTGTAATGAATAAAACACTTTGTTTCTCCTACTAATTTCGTCCATAATTTATGATTCCTGCTGTAAAAATGGAAAGATGATGTGTTTATTAAAAGACTTGAGAGACAGATGTCATGGTGCCTGCTTGTAATCCTAGCGCTGGTGGTGCAGACGCAGGAGGCACAAAAGTTTGAGGCCAGGCTGAACTGAACAGTGAGATGCTCTTCCATACCCTGACAGTTGAATACCCTGACAGGCTTTAAAAACTATTGTTTTGATGTATTCTTTGAAATTTCATACATTTGTATGATATATTTTGATTATGTCCATCCATATTGACTTCCCCCTATTCCCTACTTACGATCCCCTACTCTACCTCCTTTTAACTTAATGTCCTTCTTTTTTGGTGTTATTAATAACCTTCTGAGTCTAATTAGTGCTAGCGTATGTGGATGGGCACAGTCCTTCTGAGGAAAGGCTTTTATCTTTTAAAAATTATTATTATTGGTTATTTTATTTACTTACATTTCCAATGTTACCTCCTTCCCTGTTTCCCCTCCGCAACCTCCATCCATTCCCCACCCTCTGCTTCTATGAGGGAGCTCTTCGACCCACCCACCTACTCTCGCCTCGCTGCCCTAGCATTCTCCTACGCTGGGGCATGGAGTCTCAACAGGACCAAGGGCCTCCCCTCCCATTGATGCCAGTTACGGTAATCCTTTGCTACATAAACAGCCATGGGTCCCCTCTATGTGTACTCTTTGGTTGGTGGTTTAGTCTCTGGGAGCTGTGGGGGTCTGATTGGTTGATACTGTTGTTCTTCCTATGGGGTTGCAAACCCCTTCAGCTTCTTCAGTCCTTCCCCTAACTCTTCCATTGGGGTCCCCGTCCTCAGTGCTCAGTCCAATGGTTGGCTGCAAGCATCTGCATCTGTATTGGTCAGGCTCTGGCAGAGTTTCTCAGGGGACAGCTATACTAGGCTCCTGACAGTGATTCTTGTCATCAGCAACAGTGTCTGGGTTTGATGTCTGCAGATGGGATGGATCCCTAGGTAGGGAATTCTCTGGATGGCCTTTCCTTCTGTCTCTGCTCCACTTTTCGTCCCTGTGTTTCCTTTAGACAGGAACAATTTTGTTTAAATATTTTTGAGATGGGTGGGTGGCCTCATCCTTCAACTGGGGGCTGTGCTTAACCTCTTGATACCGTCTCTACAGGTTCTGTTCTCTCTTTCCTTTGTTGGGTATTTCAGCTAATGTCACATCCGTTGGGTCCTGGGAGCCTCTTGTTTTCTTGGCATCTGGGACTTTCTAGTGGCTCCCCCCAGCCCCCCTTCCTCACCCCCCACTGCTACACACCTCCTTTCAATTTCCTCACCCCCTGTACTTCTCCCCCACTTCCTCTCACACCTGATCCTGCCCGCCTTTTCCCTCTCCCTCCCTCTAACTCCTAGGTCCTTCCCTCCCTCCCTCCCTCCCTCCCTCCCTCCCCTGTGATTATTACCTCACTCAGGATGTTATTTTCTAGTTCCATCCACTTGCCTGTGAATTTCATGAAGTCATTATTTTTAATAGCTGAGTAGTATTCCATTGTGTAAATGTACTACATTTTCTGTATCCATTCCTCTGTGGAGGGACATCTGGGTTGTTTCCAGCCTCTGGCTATTATAAATATGGCTGCTATGAACATAGTGGAGCATGTGTCCTTGTTATATGTTGGAGAATCTTTTGGGTATATGCCCAGGAGAGGTATAGCTGGGTCCTCAGGTAGTATTATGTCCAATTTTCTGAGGGACCACCAGACTGATTTCCAGAGTGGCTGTACCAGCTTGCAATCCCACCAGCAATGGAGGAGTGTTCCTCTTTCTCCACATCCTCACCAGCATCTGCTATCACCTGAGCTTTTGATTTTAGCCATTCTGACTGGTGTGAGATGGGATCTCAGGGTTTTGATTTGCATTTCTCTGATGACTAAGGATTCTGAATATTTTTTTAGGCCAGGCTTTCATCTTAAGAACAAATTATTAAAAAAATTCCTTTTTGCTAAGTTGTAATAAATGATACAATTCACTAACATCACATGTTAGTGATGTTTTACTAACATCACTTAGATTAGTTTACATCTAATCCTAGTGTAAGATTAGATGTAATTAATTTTACATCTTAGATTACATCTATTCGGATGCCAGGATTATCAGGTAAACTACAGAATGTGTTCCTTGCTTTAAAGGCTATGATGAGGGTCTGGTGTTACTGTGATATGTTTGCCTCTGTAAATAAGCTGACATTTCCCCCTGACAGTTTTTAGTTTTCTATTTTTGACATCTTGACAAGTTGGCAAATCTCTCCAATTTTCTCTATTTTAAATTCTAAATATCTGTTGTGTTTGAGATGCTTATTTATCTAGATGTTTTTCTTATGTAGCATTCCTAGATATATCCTCTGTGCTTTTAGTTATTTTTCCTTAGATTCTTCTATCACGTAGAGTCTTAGGTTTGATTGCTTGGTTGCATCCAAGAGCTCCTGGGCATTGTAGTCAGAACTTTTCCTTCCTTATTTCTGTCTGAGGGTAGTATTTCACTGACCTCGCCTTCCGTTGCTCATGTCCTTTCTTCTGCTTGATCCACTCCACTGTTTATGATTTTTATGCTTATTATGTTTTTGCCTGATTCAGCGAGTTTTCTTTTCCAACATTTCTCAGTTTCTTTGCTGACTTTCTCATCAAATTGAATGATTTTTCTCTTTGTTTTACTGTCTATTCTTTCTGCATCCTGGCCTAAATTCATCTGCATTTTTAAATCCTTTTTGAGGTCATTGATGTTTCCTAGCCAACCGTCATGTAGTGTATGCCAGTATCTTGGAGCTCAGTAGCCTAGCAAACCACATTGCTGTTTTACCTTCTCACTTCTCCTGTGGCTTTGTGTTGAATGTGCACCTGTTGTGGTAGGTGTCTCTTTTGGTTTATTTGAGGATTTTCTTATTGATCAGTCTTGTCTTGAGTGATCAGTACCCAGTTCAAGTCTGCTTCTCCTTCTCCTACCAGGCAGCTCCGACACTGGAGTTTATGTTCTGATTGGCTTATTCTTCCTAGTGTGTGCTCTGATGATTGGCTTATTCTTCCTAGGGTGCGTTCTGATGATTGGCTTACGCTTCTTAGTCTGGCATTAGTGTTTTTCTCTGGAGTTTTTGTGTATCTGGTCACCATCTGTGAATTTCTCAAGCTCTTTTTTTTTTTTTTTTGTTTCTGCTTTCCCTTTGAAATAGTGTCTTTTTCTTTTTCCTTTTCTTTGTTTCTCTCTGTTTCTTTGTTTCATTCTGTTTCTTTGTTTCATTCTTTATTTCTTTGTTTCTTTCTCTCTTTTTCTTTGTTTCTTTTCTTTTTTCTCTTTTCTTTTCTTTTCTTTCCTAGACAGGGTTTCTCTGTATAGCCCTGTTTTACAGAGGCTATTTTTTCTTATTCTGACCCTTCATCAGAGTGTACAGACACGGTTTTTAGTTGGCTGTTTTACCAGGAAGTCTTGTATTTATGCACTTTATAGTTGATATATTTTTGGCATTCAGCAACAGGTGAACTTTTTATGACATTGACTAATTATCTTAATACACCCAACTTATTTGCAGTGCTGATCACAGGTGAATGATTTCTCAACTATTCCTAATCTTTATTTGTAGATACGCTATTGTCTAAAGAGTGGCCAGGAGGACAAATATTCACAATCATTATCTTTTTTTAATTTTTGAAAAGATCAAAATTATAATATAGTTACATAAAGTTTCCCTTCTATTTCTTCCCTTCAAGGACCTCCCACATGCCTTCTGTTGCTCTCTCAAATTCATGTAACAACACAACCATTACCTTTATAGTTCATTTTTGGTGGTGCCTTAATGTAATGTTCAATGTGATCAAGAATTTGTTCTTTATACTTCTGTGGTCAATAACATCCTAACACCAAGCAAAGCAACATAAAGATGTCTATGATATGAGGAAGAGATACATTTCTTAGACAAAGGGCTTTAAATTCCAGCTTCCTTAAATATAAAAAAAATACTTTTCATATGTGTGAGTATTTGGCCTGTGGGTAAGTCTGTGCACCACATATTTTAAGTGCCCTCAGAGGCCAGAAAAGGGTGAAAGGGTCTATCTCCTGGGACTGTAGTTGCAAAGAGTTATGAGCTGCCACGTGGTTTCTGGAAATCAAACTTGGGACCTCTGGAAGAGCAACCAGTGTTCTTAACCACTGAGCCATCTCTCCAGCCAAGGTACCACTCCCTGAGAATTGCATTTCTGATCGACAATATGAAAAGTTTTAAGCATATATAACCTAATTTAACTCTCCATCACTATTCAGTGGTGATATTGATACCGTCACTGATGAGGAAAACCTGGGGCAAATCTGTCAGTTAAGTAATTAGATGACATCTATTACATGGTTCATAAGCTGTGGTACTGAAAGTCAAGCCCATATATATTTGATTAAATACTGTGCTTTAATGTCTGTAATATATGTATATTACAGATGTAATGTATGTATGCAGATTACAGATGTTCATATTTATGTATATCAGAATACATAGAAGTCTTCTCCACTGGCAGTTGGTCTTTTCATATGTGAGGGAGATACCCTGGAGGTAGAGACTTTCTTCAAGGGTTTATGACAATGGGGTAGATGGCCATACCATGTTTAAAAATTGGAGAAGACCATCAGAAAATGAAAACAGGGACGGTTTCACAGGGAATTCTCTTAGGTATATTAATTTATCATTACTTCTCCTCATGTCAATTACTCTGTTACTGTAACAAAATACTTCAGGAGGCAACAACCAAAAAAAAAAAACAGATTCATTTCAGTTCACAGTTTGAGTCCGTAGTAGTTTGGCTTCATTGCTTCTAGGTATGTTGTGAAGGAGAATATCATATCATGTCAGAATGGTGTGTCAGGGGGCAGAGTTGTTTTCCCCAAGGTGGGAGGGAGGGAGGGAGAGAGGGAGAGAGAGAGAGGGAGAGAGAGAGAGAGAGAGAGAGAGAGAGAGAGAGAGAGAGAGAGAG